>CM008280.1:37789153-38089220 GCA_002319775.1 Fagopyrum tataricum | reverse complement strand
CTGCAGCTCTCCTAACCTGCAAAGGATCTACAACACGGTATAAAACCGTTAGCTAACCATACACATATATAAGAAGATGCTAGAGCATAAACACACATCATGAATTATAGCACATCAACATGCTTTCACACATTTACCAGGTTTATTATCTTTAATAAGTCCAAACACTCAAATGTATAAATAGATGTATATGAATATACGTGACACGAGGAATGTATATAATCCTCGCCTCTGCGTGCAATAGCTAGCTGGAGTGGTATCAGCGCACTTTCCCGTATACCATATGGAGTGGTAGGTGCCCTTCCTGTATACCATGTCTAACTAGCTTACAGAGAACTTCCTAGACTCCACTACGGGATGAAAGGTAAGTTGTCACAGCCACTACAATGGGCGGTCAATATAACAAAGGTCGGTAATGAACCATATCGCATGCTACAAAGCATATAACAAACACCACTCAAGCATACATTCAATATAAGGATAGTAGCTAAGTAAGTTCTATGGACTTACCTCAACCTCAGAAGTAGTATCACTACGATCAGCTCTCATTCAGATCCACTCCAAACTGGAGGACAACACGGCCTATACAAGGCATACATATATATATATATCAAACTCCTATCACACAAAGGGGTCACACCTAGACCCAAGGGATCCATAAGGATCATGTCCAACTCGTAAACCTCAAAGCCGTAACCGGAATATCTATATCATACTCATCATCATCCGATACCTAGCATGGTACTAAGTCCCTCATACTAGGAAAGGAAAGGAGCTACCCAACTATAGGTAGTCCCGAGACAAGACGCACCTGCGTGATCAAGGGACGTAGGGGCGGAATAGACAACCTGCAGGCGCGGCAGGGAGAAGCCACAGGCGCGGTGACAAGGGACGCAGGAAACGCAGGCAAGGCGTTGTCGCTGGCGCGGGCGCTACGGCACGGCTTCTGCAGGGGCGGCGGCTTATAGGCGCGGGGGCGGCGTTTGTGGAGAACGTGAACCTGCGATACCTCTTCGGCTCTTCTCGTGATCAAATCACGTCTATTCCATTCCAAAATCACACACATGCAATAACATACACATTCCAACATCACTCTATGATCAATACATCTAATGCTAAGCTAAGGAAGGAAGAATCAAGGAAAGAAAGAAGGAGAAGTAAGATCACTTACCACCCTTGTGGTCCTAGGCTGTAGAAAGAGATCACACACCTCAGTAGCTGGCTTCCAAGCTCAGCATACACACATCCATCATCAACATCAACCACAACACACAACTCTCAAGCAATACTCCAAGGAAAACCAAGAACAAGATCAAAGAAGATGAAGGAGAAGCAAGAAGGACGTAGGTCTGGAATGGGGAAGTGAAGAAGGTAACCCTTGCTCAGCAAGGAAACGAAAGAAGTAAAGTTAAGGTAAAGCACGGGTCAAAGGAGTCAACAAAACCGGTTGCAGCCGCCGGATACCGCAGGGGCGAAAACACGCAGGGGTGGCAGTGATGCCCGCGGGTGCGGAAAGGCTAAACTCGGCCAAAGCCAAACTCGGCTAAAGTTCGATCTCGGTCCGAAAGACTAAGACTCTTACATCAGCATGGACAGATTGCAAAGACACAAAAAAATATTTCAAAAAATTTGCAAAATGGCCAAAAAGGAAAGTCAGTCTATATATGCCGAATTCATGAGTTTGCAAAAAATGGAGAAATCTTAGTGGTGATTACAATCTTACCCAAAGCATAGCAGCAATATCATCTTGTATCTTTTTTGTCTCCCCACCATTAATTGGCGCATTTGTGTAACTTTCAGATACTTCGTAGTCACTATCTTCTCCTTCATCATTGTCGTCACTATCTTCTTCCGATTCATCTTCACCATGCACCCCCGTGAACATATCATCATTTGTACCACTTTTAGTTCTGCGAGATTTTCTTAAAAAGTCATGTAAGGCAAAACAAGCCAAAATAATGTCAATTTGTGTTTCTACACTATAACTTGGCATCACTTTAAGAATCTTCCAACATGCCTTCAAAACTCCAAATGACCTCTCTATACAACTACGTAGTGAAGAGTGTCGCTTGTTGAATGTCTCTTTTGCATTGCACGGAGCTACATTCTCAAATTGTGATAGATGATATTGTGTCTTCGGATAGGGAACCATGTATCCTTCCTTGTTTGGATAACCCTTATCTACTAGATAATAGCGGCCTAAAAGCAATGTATCCATATTATGATGACATATAAATTAACTTCATCAAATTAAGTAATGAATTTTCTATGTCATCTTGTACCCGGTGGAGGATGTGGAAAACCCATAGACGGTGTACTGACAGCTTGTTCAAAAACCTTTGCATCATGAGCAGAACCCTCCCAACCAGCAGACACAAATGTGAAACACATGTCAAAGTCACACACTACCATAACATTGAATGTGCAAATCACTTTCCTCCTTCGGTACGGTATTTGATCAGCTTCCGGTATACATGCATTAATATGTGTGTCGTCTATACAACCTATAGCTCCCTTAAAGTAGTAAGAATAACGAGTATCATTCTTCATGTGGTTTGGGACTTGGACAAACAATGGGTCCGTTGGTTTTACGAGATCTTTAGCCATACCTTGAAATCTTCTAAGGCGACCCACTATGGCCTCTAGTACCTCATGAATAGTGGAAGAAATAGTCGAGGTAGAACACTAAAACCTCTCAGAAATGGTGCGATAATTGAGGCCTTGGGCCATTGTGTATACAAATATGCCAACCTTATCCGTAGGCCACATATTTTTAGTTCCACGTAACCTGTATTTGTTGATCAAAAGGTTGCATAGATCATGGAAGACTTGCTTCTCCATTCTAAATGCTTTGACACATCTAGTATCCGTACTAAAATTACAGACGTCATCCACCCATTGAGAACCGTTAAAAGGTATATCATACACACGAACCTTGCGAACATGCATGTAATAATGTCTTGTAATCAAATCATTATCTATTCGTAAATTGCTCAAGGATTGAAGAAGTTGTAAGCGACGGTGTCTTCCACGTGAAAACATTATCCCGAGATGCAGTTGGTGTAACTGAATAAACATTCAACAAAATTTCATTAATTTAATGTCAATCAAACATACAGTACTTCATAAAATGCAAATAACATAATCATCAAACATACATTACTTAATAAAATGCAAATTACACAAAAGTCATCAAGTTGCTACACAACACAATGAAACCATCAAGGTTTAATTGAAACAAAGGTCATACAAAGTGAATAAAATAAAAGGCATAGATGAAACTACAATCACACATCAGGCAAGGTACCCTTTTTATCCTCTTTCTTGTACTCCCACTCAAGCCACTGAACTCTCTCTTCATTTCCAGGAATCAACATGAACATTTTACTGACAGCTTCAGTCATTAAAAAAGTGACAGCAAAGCACCAAACCGGTGAACCAGCACGTATGAGTCCATCGTGTACCATATTAGCAAGCACAGCCATTGAGTCACCCGCTACAAAGGGGGCTTGTTAGATGTTTCTTCTGCGGTGGACCTTTGCGTCTTAGCATCACATAAAGCAATCATCTTCCGGTTAGCTTCATTCGATAAAGCTAAGTGTTTTTCGTATATTCAGATTTCCCACTGCTCTTCCTCCTAACGTTGCGTTGGTTGACTCCTTGTGAACTAGTACCGTATGTTTTTTTCCCCTTCCCACGGGACTTGTTGGGAAACTGAAGTGGTTCATTTTCTTCTTCAAGAATAGTCATATTCTTTGTATCTTGATCATTGGTAATATCATCTTTTATGTTCAAATCATCCCAGTCAATCGGATCAACATCTTGATCATTCACTTCCATAGGAGTGTTGGACGGTGGAGGGGCCATTGATGGAGCAACACAACGTGAACCGGTCGCCACGGTTCCCACAAATAGCATCTCCATCGCGTTTAGAATATTTACATACCGCCAGTTTCGTTGCCCACCATTCATCGGATGCATCAATACAATTATGCTCATAGTCCCATCCAAGCCCCGTATCACTATCCTTCAGTGTTTTCCATAATTTCCACATTTTTTCAAGGTATTGTATTTGTTCTTCAATGTATTTTGTTGACATTGTGTAGAAGTTCTATGCTCGAACTGTTGTGTTAAAACTTTCCAATTAAAACAATTATTTTTACCATTCGATCTTTGAAAATCACGTAACAATTCCAAGAACAGCACCGTCACTTGATCATTCCAAGCATAGTAACACTTATCCTTATTAGTCTCCTGCGTCATTGTATAATTCATTCCAGCCATAAAAATCATACTAAATAGTTGTAGTATATAACCAGCAATTGCATAGAAACATTCTGAACATCAAACAATTGTGTAATAGAGAACTCAGAGAAGGAGGAACACAGTTAACTATAAATGCAGCAAATTATGCAAGCAAATCATGGTATTGCAAGCATATTTATTTCAGTTTTTTGGCAAAAATTCTGCAAGCTTTGGTTCAGTTTTAAATTCAGCAAAGAAACGCAGAGAAGACCTCTACACAATGTCAACAATTTGTGCGTGAAACGCAGATCATGGTACTGGACATCAAACAATTTGTGTGTGACTCTTCTAATTTGTGTGTGAGAGACGCAGATCATGGTACTTTTCAATTCAGTTTTCAATTCTGCAAGCTTCGGTTCAGTTTTCAATTCAACAGAGAAACGCAGATCATGGTACTGAACATCAAACAATTTGTGCGTGACTCCTCTAATTTTTTCAACGATGATCAGTAGTCTATGATCAATTCACAGAGAAACCAAGAGAGACGCAGAGAAACGCAGAGAAGGAAATCAAAGCCTAGAGTTCTGCAATGAGTTTTCGATTCACAGAGAAACGCAGAGAAGGAAATCAAACCATACAGTCACGCACAAATCAAACGCAAAGAAGGTGCATACAGAAGGAGAAACCGAAAATCTACAAAGAACCGCATAGAAGAAGGATTTTTACTTGTTCTTCGTTCTTCTGAGCAACGACGGAAGGAGAAACCGGGGATGGAGCACACACCAGTCGTCTAATTTGTGCGTGACTGTAGGGTGATATTGAATGTCTTATTTAGAGGGTATAATTGTAAAATATTAAGAGAGTTGTAGATCCTTTGCAGGTTAAGAGAGTTGTAGAGTGATCCAGAGTGGGTGATCCGCTGAGGGCTCCGTACACTGGGACGTTATCGGGGGATATGGGACATTTCATATGTACATTTTATATTTACTTTTGTACTCAGCGGTACTTTTGTATTATATATATATATATATATTAGTTTCATGTTTTGTTTTAATCTATCTGTGCCTTGTTGTAAGATCTAGTGAACTTGTTGTCAGGCTATGGTCAGGATCCATTGTGAGATCTTAGCCCAGTAGCACCTTGAGTCCTACGGATTTGGGGTGTTACAAAGTTGGTATCAGAGCCCAGGTTGACAACAATGGCACTTGCAATCTGCGATAAAGGTCGAATAGATAAATAAACAGGGAAAGGGGTCTGACTTTTCAAAAGGTTTTGATTTTGAAATGAGTACAAATGTTTTGGGATATCGTGTACGTGAGCCATCGCCCCTCTGAAGACCTCGACAATATAGATATATATAGATATTCTATTGTGATTGATTTTGTATATATCTATACATATGGCATATATATAGCCTTGTGAGTTAGGTTTACGTCCTCTGTAGATGGTTCAGACTAGAGCCTTACCTGCAGCTGGACGAGGTAGAGATGGACCCCCTCTAGGTGGAGGACGGGGTAGGATTCCCGCTGGTGGTATACATGCAGCGGAGGAGACTCACGAGGAGGTTGCTGAGAGCGTCGTTCCTGAGACTGGGAATGGTGCAGCTAAGAGACAGGATCCCAGAGATTCAAGTCAGATGACTCGGATCGTGTCTCCATGGAGGGACCAACGTTCCACGAGTATATCAAGCGAGTAGAGGAGGCTGCTAGAGCACGTAGACGTGTCCTTGATCTGCCTACACAGGAGGGATCATCTGAGAGATCTCACACAGTTACTCAGGTGCCAGTTGTACCGGCACCTGCTGCTGATACTGCTCGAGTTCAGGAGGAGTATCAAGGGCCTAGACCATACACTTGGTTGAAGGCATTCCATCAGATGGGAGTACCCCCTTTCTCTGGGAAGGTGGGACTGGAGGTTGAGTTATGGATCGGGGATTTGGCACAGCATTGGTGGAGATTTGTACGGGGTCAGGTTAGCAGTTATGACCAGATGAGGACCATGATCAGAGAGCGTTTCTACCCTGCCTCACCGATGAGGGAGAAACTACGGGAATTTGTTGAGGCTGGGTTTGAGGATGTACCAGTCTCCGAGGCCATTAGGAGATTTTAGGAGGAGCTGGCATTGTTGGGTCCAGCTGCCCCTTCTGCATATCAGCATGTATATATGTTCTCCCGACGACTGAGGGATATTACCCGGACCTACATGGAGGAATTTCATTGTGAGTCCTTGATGGACTACTAGGACAGAGCTTCTGATTATGAGAGGGAGCGGGCTAGTCAGAGGAGAGCTTCTCAAACCAGAGGGTCTGAGAAGAAACAACGTACCGGGCGGACCAGTGGTACCGGTGGAGCTGCTAGTGTTGGGCGAGGCCAGAGTCGCCAGAGTTATTCCTTATCTGCACCAATGGTAGATAAGAGACCACAGTGTTACAACTGTGGTGGTTATGGACACATGCGGCAAGAGTGCACGAGGAAGACAGTGACTTGTTACATATGTGGCAGGCTAGGTAACAGACATATTTTCTGTAGACGGGGTGGAGCTTCGTCTCAGTAGGGTTCTACTCCTGCCAATGTAGCAGGGGGTGGGCAGAGGCCACCTCAGCAGCAGCAGCAGCAGCAGACACAAGGACAATAGAGAGTCCTAGATCGCCCTACGACTCAGGGATCTGCTCCTGGGCCGAGTAAAGGTAGAGGTCGTGGTGGGAGCACCACTGATACCAGAGGAGCTCAGGGTAGAGTCTTTGAGCTTAGGAGTGCAGAGGAGCCAGCTGCACCAACTGCTACAGGTACTATTCTGATTCATGGTTTACCTGTTAGAGTTTTGTTTGATACGGGTGCTACGCATTATTTTATATCTGATGTCTGTGTAGAGCGTCTGAGTCTTGATACGATTGAGGGGATGCCCTTTATTATAGGGTTACCCGATGGTGGTAGGGTCAGAGGTATCCGTGACATTCATGGTTGTCCCATTTCTGTAGGGACTCGTGTGTTACTAGTTGACTTCATTGTCATGCCATTAGAGCATAAAGAAGTCATTCTAGGTATGGATTGGATGGATAGACATTCTGCAGTCTTAGATGTAGGTAGGACGACTGTTACCCTCTCTACCGAGTTAGGATAGATAGAGGTTTTCTGAGGCTGGGACCTTGGAAAACCAGGTATGGTTATCAGTGCGATACGAGCAGCTAGACTGATTGCACAGAGTTGTGAGGCCTTCTGGTGTTATGCCATGAAGGAGGAGGAGAGTCCAGCACTAGAGAATATCCCAGTTGTCTGTGATTTTGTAGATGTATTTGTTGAGTCGTCTAGTTTGCCGCCTCAAAGGAGTGTGGATTTCGGTATTGAGTTAGAGCCTGGTACGAGAACGATCTCGAAGGCCCCATACCGGATGGCGTCTGTTGAGATGTTGGAGCTGAAGAAGCAACTCGAGGAGTTTGTTGAGAAGGGCTTCATTCGCCCTAGCGTATCCCCATGGGAAGCACCTGTCCTCTTCGTACGGAAGAATGACGGATCGTTGAGATTCTGTATGGATTACAAAGAGCTGAACAAGGTGATCATCAAGAACAAGTATCCATTGCCTCGTATTGATGACTTGTTGGATCAGCTACAGGGAGCGACAGTGTTCTCTAGGATTGACCTGCGCTCAGGATATCACCAGCTGAGGGTGAGAGAGCAGGATGTGCACAGGACAACATTCCGGACCAAATATGGACACTACGAGTTTGTAGTGATGCCATTTGGGCTTACGAATGCCCCAACAGTTTTTATGGAGTTGATGAACAACATCTTCATTGACTTCCTGGATCAGTTTGTGGTGGTCATTATAGATAACATTTTGGTATACTCTCGCAGTAGAGAGGAGCATGCAAGACAACTGAGGATTGTGTTGCAGGTTTTACGAGATAGATAACTTTATGCTAAGTTCTCTAAGTGCGAGTTCTGGATGCCAGAGGTAGCATTCTTGGCTCATGTTGTTTCAGCTGAGGAGATCAAGGTGGATCCAGAAAAGATAGAGGCAGTAGCAGCTTGAACGACACCGACGAATGTCAAGGAAGTACGTAGCTTTCTTGGCCTAGCCGGTTATTACCGACGCTTTGTGAAGAGATTTTCTAGGATTGCCCGTCCATGGACGAGTCTGCTGAGGAAGACTACCAGATTTGTATGGTCTGATCAGTGTATGCAGAGTTTTGAGGAGCTGAAGAGACGTCCGACTTCTGCTCATAATTTGGCACAACCAGAGGGTACAAAGGATTTTGTGGTTTACAGTGATGCATCCAAGCTAGGCTTGGGATGTGTTTTGATGCAGCGGGGCAGAGTTATTGCATATGCGTCTAGACAGCTGAAGACGTATGAGGAGAACTGCCTGACTCATGATCTGTAGTTGGCAGCGGTAGTTCATGCACTGAAGATCTGGAGATATTACTTGTATGGTGCTACATGTCAGATCTTCACAGACCATAAGAGTTTGAAGTATATTTTCACGTAGCGGGAATTGAATAACCGTCAGCGTAGGTGGCTCGAGCTGATCAAGGATTTTGATCTGGAGATTCTGTACCATCCAGGGAAGGCGAACGTTGTCGCTGACGCCCTGAGCAGGAAGACACCTCGAGAGCAGGCGATTGCGAGGCTGACAGTTCAACATCAGTTGCAGAGAGACCTGATCTGGTTAGAGTTGGACATCTAGTTTTCTGATGAGGATGCTCAGCTGCGTACTTTAGAGGTTCTTCCTGATCTGTTGGGTGAGATCCAACAGAAGCAGGAGACATGCCCGACACTGATGAGGATATGAGAGAGGATGTCTAGGGATGAGGCACCACAGTTCCTGCTAGGAGCAGATGGAGTATTAAGGCGCCGCGGTCGCGTTTGTGTACCCGCTGATGCGGATCTACGCCAGAGGATTTTACAAGAGGCTCATTGTACGCCTTATTCAGTGCACCCAAGTACGAGTAAGATGTACCAGGACTTGAGACGTTTATATTGGTGGGGAGGGTTGAAGCCCGACGTGGCCAGATTTGTGGCACAGTGTGCGACCTGTCAACAGGTCAAGATAGAGCATTTCAGACCTGGAGGTGAACTCCATCCACTTCCTATTCCATAGAGGAAGTGGGAGGACGTCACCATGGACTTTGTGATTGTGCTGAGACTGAGCCGGAGTTTTGATGCTATCTGGGTTATAGTGGACAGATTGACGAAGACGGCACGTTTCATCTCTATCCGGGAAACGTGGCCGGTGAGCAAATTAGCTGAGGAGTACACTAGGCAGATAGTGAGACTCCATGGTGTACCGAGGACGATCGTCTCAGACAGAGATGGACGATTTACCTCGAGGTTCTGGCAGCAGATTCAAAATACCCTGGGGACGAGTTTGCACTTTACTACTGCGTTCCATCCTCAGACAGATGGTCAGTCAGAGAGGACCATTCAGATAGTAGAGGATATGTTGCGAGCTTGTGTGTTGGATTGGGGACAAGTGTGGACGGATCATCTCCCACTAGTTGAGTTCTCATACAACAACAGATGGCATGCATCTATTGGGATGGCCCCATATGAGGCACTGTATGGGCAGAGATGTCGTACTCCATTATGTTGGGATGAGCAAAGCAGTGTCAGTGGTTTGACACCTGATCAGATTCAGGACGATGTGGCTCGAGTAACACTGATTAGAGAGCGGATGTTGACTGCGCAGAGCCGTCAGAAGTCAAATGCAGATAGGAGGCGTAGACCTCTAGAGTTCAGAGTAGGAGCCCAAGTGTGGCTGAGAGTGTCTCCGACACGAGGTGTTAGACGTTTTGGCATTAAGGGGAAATTGAGCCCCGATATGTCGGACCGTTCGAGATTCTGGATCGGGTTGGGAGCGCAGCATACAGGTTAGCTTTGCCTCCGAGATTAGAGGGTGTTCACCCTGTGTTTCACGTGTCTCAGCGGAGGGAGTACATACCAGATCCCAAACATATTGTGAGTTATGATGATTTGGTGGTTGAGCCGGACCACACTTTTGTTGAGCACTCGATTGCAGTCCTAGAACGAGGTATGATACGCCTGCGTTCGAAGGACATTCCTATGCTGAGGATACAATGGTCGAGACGAGGACCTGATGAGGCTACATGGGAGACTGATGATAGTATCCAGAGGAACTATCCAGAGTTTTATGCCGAGATAGATGCACATGTAGGATCTACGAGTAGATCTTAGTACTATCTTGGTGAGTGTTATGCTTATGTGCTTATATGCTATGATGTGTTTATTTTCATACTAGCTTTGATGTGATATATGATCTTATTAGATCTTGTTGTGCTAGTATGATTACTGTTTATATCTGGAGATGGCTCTTTACTCCATGCTATTGTGATACGATTATGGTTTAGCTGGAGATGGTTATTCTTCCATGCTACTTTGGTGGACATTGTGTTGCTGGAGATGTTTTTCCTCCATACCTTTCTGTTATGAGTATGATACGGCTAGAGATGTGATTCCTCTATGCCTTGTGATGTGTTTATGGTTTGGCTAGAGATGGTTTTCCTCTATGCCTTGGATAGTGATTTTATTGCTGGAGTTGATGATTTCCTCCATGCTTGGGTTTGAGGTTATAGAGAGAGTTATACCTCGGCTTTTGAGTCCGAGTGGTTTGAGGATTTTACAAGTTTCGGGACGAAACTTGTTTTTAGGGGGGTGAGGTGTAAGAGCCTTAGTCTTTGGGAGCCAGTTTTGGCCTTAGCCGCCCCACGGGTCCGTGAGGCCGCCCCTGCGGCTCGTCTGTTATTCCGCCCCTACGGCCAGGAAGCCCGCCCCTGCGGTTTCCTGCGGCTGCAGCCGGTTTTGTTGACCCTTTGACCCATGATTTACTCTTTCATTCCTTAACTTATTTCCTTTGCTTTTGGAGCAAGAGCTCTTCGTTCCCATTGCAGTTACCTCCTCACGTCCTTCTTCTCTCTTCTTCTATTTTCTTGATCTTGAGTTGGTTTCTTCTTGGTTTGAAAGTGGTTTTGTGTGGCTTTGGTAGAGGTTGATGTTGTGCTTGGTTGTTGAGCTCCTTGCTTCTCCTTCCTTTCTTTCTTTCTTGTTCTTCCTCCCTAGCTTAGGATTAGATGCATGTATAGGTGTATGTTGATGTTAGATTGTGTATGTATATGGTTGTATGTGGCTTTGGAATGGAGAAGACGTGGATTGATCACGTAAAGAGCCGATGAGGAACCGCGGGGTCACTTTCTGCACTGTCGCTGGCCCCGCGCCTGGAAGCCGCCGCCCCTACGGGAGCCGTGTCACAGCGCCTGCGCCGTGCCTGCGGCCGTTGTCACCGCGCCTGCGGCCGAGCTTTGCGCGCCTGCGGTTTGCCTTGTTCCGCCCCTGCGTCTCTCTTGTCACGCAGGTGTGTTTTGTCTCGGGTCTGCCTAGAGTTGGGTAGATCCTTTCCTATCCTAGTATGAGCGGGTTAGTAGCATGTTAGGTACATGTTTGAGGTTAGAATGATGATGAGTATGATATCGTTTATGCCGGTTATGGCTTTGAGGTTTATGAGTTAGGATATGATCCTTATGGATCCCTTGGGTCTAGGTGTGACCCTTTTATGGATATGAGTTTGATATATTGTTATGCCTTGTTACTAGGCAGTGTTGTCCTCCAGATTGGAGTGGACCAGGTTGAGAGTTGATCGTAGTTGAGACAACTTCTGAGGTTGAGGTAAGTCCATAGGACTTACTTAGCTACCATCCTTATATTGGATGTATGCATGAGTGGTTTTTGTTATATGTTTTATAGCATGCGTTATGATGATTACCGACCTATGGTATAGTTATTGCCCATTATAGGGCCTTGACAACTGTCCCTTTCATCCCTTTGGAGTCTGGGCGGTTCTTTGTGGTTGGGTCAGACTTGGTAAACGGTTGACCACTCCCCATTCCCTTAGGGTACACGGGTGGGTGTAACCAAGGACCACTCCAGCTGCCATGAGCACCTAGAGGCGAGGGTTATATTCCTCGTGTCACATATGTTCATATTTATATTTATATATATAAGATTTAAGTGATTGACGTTATAAAGATAATAAACCGGGTAAATGTGTGATAACATGATGAGGTGTTTATTATTCCCTGATGTGTGATTGTGCTTCTAGATCTCTACATATTTGTGTATGGTTAGCTAACGGTTTTATACCGTGTTGTAGATCCTTTGCAGGTTAGGAGAGTTGCAGAGTGATCCAGAGTGGGTGATCCGCTGAGGGCTCCGTACACTGGGATGTTATCGGGGGATATGGGACATTTCATATGTACAGTTTATGTTTACTTTTGTACTCACCGGTACTTCTGTATTACCTTTTGATATATATATATATATATCAGTTTCATGTTTTGTTTTAATCTATTTGTGTCTTATTGTAAGATCCAGTGAACTTGTTGTCAAGCTAGGGTCAAGATCCTTTGTGAGATCCTAGTCCAGTAGCACCTTGAGTCCTACGGATTTGGGGTGTTACATAAATACACTCCTCTTCAATCAATATAATTACAACTTCTCAATGCATATCTCTATATGGTATCAGCTGCTCTCTAGAGATCCTCCACAAAACACAAAACCCTAAACACACTAATCATGGCTGCCGATCTAGCAACATCCCTAACTAACCCCCACGAACCCACAAAACCTTTCACCATCATCATACTATCAAACATCATCAAACTTGAACCCACGAACTACTTCATCTGGAAAGTTCAAGTTCAAGCAACTCTAGAAGGCTATGACTTATTCAAGTTCCTTTATAAGTTTATCGACATACCAGATGACACAATAACCACAAATGGCCAAACAACACCAAACCCAGTTGGAGTGAGAGTCTGACGAAACTACTGTGTTCATTTGGTGGCTTGGTGCAGGGAACCGGGTAGATGTGGGAAGAACCACCCAACTCATATGTGCAAGCTCAACAAGGCCATTTATGGCCTTAAACAAGCTCCTCGAGCCTGGTACAATGAACTCAAATTCTATTTACAAAGCCTGGGTTTTGTCAATTCAGTTGCAGATTCCTCTCTATTCATCCTTCACCGAGCTCAGATTCAAGTTTTCCTCCTGGTGTATGTAGATGACATTATTATAATAGGAACTCCTTCTCCAGTTCTTGATCGGCTGACTACTCATCTGGGAAACAGATTCTCACTCAAAGATCTTGGTCCACCCTCATACTTTCTTGGGGTTGAAGTACTTCCAACGCAATCAGGTTTGTTTCTATCGCAAAGAAGATATATTCTAGACCTATTGCACAAGGCTGGAATGGATGTTTCTAAACCAGTCAACACTCCTATGACAATCACACCATTACTTCGTCACTGTGGATCACGTCTCCCACTGACTACAGAATGATTGTAGGAAGCCTACAATATCTAGGCCTGACTAGACCTGACATTGGTTTCTCGGTTGGTAAGTTGTCCCAGTTTATGCAGCTCCTACCTCTGATCACTGGCTTGCCCTCAAACGTCTTCTACAGTACCTAGCAGGCACACTTCACCTCGGCATCAACATTCTACCATCGATGAAACCTACAGTCCATGCATATGCTGATGCTGACTAGGCGGGTGACAAAGATGACTTCGTCTCCACAACAAGTTATATCCTTCACCTCGGGAAAACTCCAATCTCATGGAGCTCACGCAAGCAGAAATTTGTGGCTCGCTCCTCCACGGAGGTTGAGTACAAAGCTGTGGCTGACACTTCCTCCGAGCTCCTTTAGGTTTGTCAACTACTATATAAACTTGGGGTCACTGTCCCTCTTCCCCTCACCATCTATTGTGACAATTTGGGAGCTACAAATTTAAGTGCAAATCCAGTTTTTCACTCTCGCATGAAACATATTGCACTAGCTTATCACTTTGTTCGTGAACAAGTCCAACGGCACAAACTGCGCGTGATTCATGTGTCGACTAAGGACCAACTGGCTGACATACTCACCAAGCCACTACTAAGCCAAAGGTTCCATGAACTAATTTCCAAGTTCGGACTTTTCCGCCGGCCATCCAACTTGAGGGGGAATATTGAGAATATATCATGATCTTCTACTCCCATATAATGTTATACACAATCCCTCTAATATAGGCTAGTGTATCATTTACTATTGGTAACAACTCTTGTATAAATACACTCCTCTTCAATCAATATAATTACAACTTCTCAATACCTATCTCTATAGTTTACTGGGTGTCGAGTATTTTTTCTGCAACGCTTTTAAGCGTCGAGCAAAAATTTTAGCTTCCAGACTTGATACTATCCTCCCTAAAATCATTCATCCGCTCCAAAGTACATTTGTTCAGAAAAGAGCTATCCAGGACAATATCCTTATAGCTCACGAAGTCTTTCATGGATTTAGATTAAAAAAAGGTAAAGAAGGATATCTGGCGATCAACCTGGATATGGAAAAAGCATATGACAGAGTGGAATGACACTTCATTCGAGCTGTTCTGGAAAAAATCGGTTTTAACAGTAAATTTACTAATTGGATCATGGAATGTATCTCTTCCGTTTCCTACTCAATCTTAATAAATGATAGGTCTTCTAACCTTATACTCACGTGGAGAGGTTTACGGTAGGGTGACCCCATCTCCCCTTTACTATTTAATCTTGGAGCTGAGGTGTTGGGGAAAAATATCCAATTCGAATGTAACCGGAACAAAAAGAACATTGGGTTTCCTATTACGAAGCATGGTACGCATATCCTTTTTCTAGCCTTTGTTGATGATATTATTATCTTTACCAAAGCCTCGATTGGTGCTAGTTCAAAGATTTTAGAAATCCTTAACAGGTACTGCTCGATTTCTAGCCAAAAAATTAATCTTCAGAAATCGGCATTTCAAACCTCAAACAACGTAGAAAACTCAAATAAAAGACAGATTCAACTTAGCCTAGGTATTAATACCTCAAATTGCCTGGAGTAATACCTAGGTTGTCCGATCATTAATGAAAGAGTAAACAAAAACGTCTTTGAAGACGTTATAGCTAAATCTAAACAACAACTAACGAAATGGAAGACTTCTACCCTCTCTCAAGAAGGCAGAGTTACCTTAATCAAAGAAAATTTAAATGTCAAACCAAACTTTATTATGCAAATTTTTATGCTCCCACCTAGCATCCACAATGAATTAGATAAAATTAATCGAGACTTTTTCTGGAATAAAGGCAGCAAATATCATCCTCTTATTAGTTGGGATAAAATATGTAGACCCAAAAAGTTTAGAGGGTCTGGTATTAGGAAATCTGAGGACATGAATAAGGTACTCCAGATGAAGTTACTTTGGAAAATTATGAATGAACTTGACAATATTTGGGTGAGAATCATTAATGAAAAATATCTTAAAGGAACTGTACTATGGAAGTATACTCCTAAAGGAAGTATGTCCTGGCAGTGAAAAAAATTGATGAAATTAAGAACAAAATTTGAACTAGGATTCAGATGGAACGTTGGTGATGGTAATACAGTTAATTTTTGGGAAGATTGCTGGATTAAAAATGAGCCTCTGATCAACTTCTACAATAATACTGAATTAATTAATAAAGAAGTGATTGTTAATCATTTTATTAAAGAAAATGAATGGGAAATAAATAAGATCGAGTCGGAAATTGGTCATATACTCCCACCCTCTATTATTACAGAAATTAAATCCTACAAACTCCGGAAAACTTTTATCCAGGATCGAGTATATTGGGCCTCGGCGGATATTGGGGATTACTCAACTAAATCTGCTATTTATTCTATCTATTTGCGAAAAGGGTTCCAAAAAATTTCAAATGAATGGATCTGGAATATTGATTGTATGCCTAAGGTGAAGAACTTCCTCTGAAAATTATCCATTAATTGTCTACCAACAAAAGAAAATTTAGAAAAACAAAAGGTCTCAGTCCCGATAAAATGTTGCCTTTGTGATCATCCTTACGAATCAGCTGATCATTTATTTTTTAAATTCCAGTTCACGTTAGATAGCATCCTTAGTACTACGATTTTGAATGTTATTTACAATGTCAACGCAACCTTGAACAAGACTGTTGAGAAGATGTTATGGCTAAAAGAAAATCTATCAGATACAGACATTACCTACCTTTGCCTGGTATGGTGGAACCTTTGGTATGCTAGAAACCAAAAAAAAATTCAATAATAAAAACCCCCAGAGCATTGACTCAATAGTACGAAACCAAATAAATGATTGGAATTAGTTAAAGGTGAAAAATTGACCCAACATAAGAATAAAACCAATAAGAATCTAAGGAAAACAAAAAGGATCCATTGGGATAAACCATATAAAGACTTTGTAAAACTAAATTTTGATGGCTCAAAGAAAGATTCAGGAAATTCAGCCTATGGGTTCATCCTACGGAATCACGATGCTATGACAGTTTCTCTTTGGTATGGGAGATGTGGTTACATATCGGCCTAGCATGCAGAAGCATGTGCACTTAGTGAAGGTTTGGTCATGGCCTTTAATTTGGGGATTAAAAATATTGAAATTGAAGGAGATTGTCTATCTGTCATTAATTCGGTTAAACAAATTTGGAATCCTCCTTGGGAAATAGACCTTATTTTGTCAGATATACTTAATATCCGTCGATGTTTTATCAGGCTGTAGCCGCTCGGGTTCTAGTTGGTTTTTGTCAGGTTAGGATTCGTCATCTGTTTAGGGAAGTTAATGGTGTGGCGGATCATCTTGCAACGTTAGGTCACGATTGCCTGCTGCCGGCCTATTCATCCACGACCCTGGTTGACGATCTCATCCGGAAGAATGCCCTAGGATGCAGAATCTCGAGAAGATGATATACCTTAACCGATTACCTTATAGTATCAAAAAAAAACAAAAATGTTTTTATCACTCGACCACTAGGCTTAATTTTATCCACCCTTCCCTTTTACATTTGCAAATTAAACAAATCTCTTGATGAGTGATGCCCTTAGCATGCAGGGCTTGGTTCTCCGAGCTTAATGATGCCTTAATTGTCATGGGTAGAGAGTGTTCATTACTAGTTGATGTTTTCCCCTCTGAGCTTGCAACTTCCATGGCCGTTTTATCATAGTCATCCACAAAGAAAGACTTCGAGTTCTTTTCTACGCCCATCAAGCAGGAGACCATATCCTCCATTAAATCATGAGACTTTTTAATGTAATACATTAAGAGGGGTGTATTCAATCCAGACTTTTAAAGATTTTGACTGAATTTTAATAATCCATAGAATTTGCTGATTTTGTGGGATATTTTAATTCTATATAGAGTTCATACAGATTTTGTCAGATTCTATCGGATTAATACATGGCCAAAAGAAATTATCCATGTAGTCTGACTAGTTTATATAGCAAATTTTTAATTAGTTGATATACTAACAACTTATCCATGATCAAAAGAAATCACCTAGAAAAATAACATACAATTATCAATCTATTAAAATTGTCAACCAACATCAGCATTTTAATTTATATTGTAAGTAAGCTTAGGTACCTACTTATCAAATAATTATTATTGATTTTCGATCGATTTCCTACAGATTTTATGATTATTTATATAGCAATATATATATAATATATTAAAGCATATGGAAAAGTGCAATTGCACTGCAGAACACGGACGATACTTTAATCATCTAATTATATATATATATATATATATATATATATATATATATATATATATATATATATATATATATATATATATATATATATATATATATATATATATATATATATCGAGACTACATAAACAAAAAAAAGAGTACATACGGTACAGTGTTTTTTCCGAAACTGCAGAAGTCGCAAAATGAAAAGAGAAAACTGAGAGGAACGCTCACACGTTTCTTATGATAGATCAGTAAGACGAACCCAAGCACTCGAAGTCCATACAATCAACATGACGGGAAACACGAGAAAGAACTAACCTCTGACGATGCACTGAGTCCAAGTAGGGTTGTGCATCCGGCCCAGACCGGACCGGACCGGAATTGCCGGTCCCAGTCCGGACCGGTGGATGGGAATTTTTAAAAACTTGGACCGGGGACCGGACCATAACGTTCCAGTCCATTCCAGTCCGGACCGGAATAAAATAAAATTAATTAAAAAATATATATATTTTTCAAATAACAAAAAAATTCAAAAAGTATATATTTTTATTAAATATATATAAAATATATATATATGATTTTTTAAAATATATAAATTCAAACTAAAAAATATATATATATATAAATAAATTCCGGTCCGACCCGGTTTACCGGTCTGGACCGGGAACGAACCGGAATTGGACCTGTACCGGAATTTCCTAAAATCCTGGACCAGGGACCGGACCGGATTTGGTCCGGGACCGGTCCGGTCCGGTTTTCCGGTCCGGGTCAATTTTACACAGCCCTAAGTCCAAGCACTCGAAAACGCTCAAAAATGTTGATTTGGCCGTTAGGGTTTTTCAGTGCTGTAGTTTGACGTGGAAATCTTATGTATTGGGAGAAGACTTCTATAGGGTTTATAAGTAATAACAAATCCTACAAAATCAATGAAACAATAGATTCTTTTTAAATCAAAAAACTTTTATATACCCTAGGAATTTTATGGAAAATTTAAAATCCTAATTGAATACCTAAAATTTTATATTGACTTTTAAAAATCTATATTGAATATCCATAGACTTTTAAACTCCAAAAAATTCCTGTAAAATCCTGTAAAATCTTAATTGAATACACCCCTATAAGACTGGGTACAAAGGAAAAATAAATTAAACCATGAGTAATTTTAAAAACTTAGTGGATACCAAGAAGAAAAGTCTAAATCTTGAGGGTATTAACAAGTAAAAATGTTTTTATTTTTTTATTTTTATGATAATTAACATTTGATTAGCAACAACTTTGAACTTATTGAGATTCAACGATGTATAAGAATAGGATATAGTTTTTAGGCAAGAATTAAGACAACCGATTTACCTATAGTACCTCTCTAATAAAAAGTTGCTACAGCCTACATGTTTTATATTGTACCAAAAAACGGCATCACCGCTAGCAGAACTTGTAAGTTTACCTATCTCCATAAAAACTTGCAAAGAATTATCCTGTTTTTTTTTTGGTGGAATCTCGGTCATGAAAAATTTGAATTAGATCTGCCAAAACATAGCTAATATATGAGTAGGAAGTGTTCCTTACAGTCGTTGATGTTTTCCCTCTGAGCTCACAACCTCCATGGCCGTTTTACCATAGTCATCCACCAAGAAAGACGTCGAGTTCTTTTCTACGCCCATCAAGCAAGAGACCATATCTTCCATTAAATCACAAGACTTTTTCCCTGCACCAAACTCGCAAGCTACTCCATCAACATCGATCAAGCTACAACCAGGCATCTTTCTCACATTTTTATCACCCATCTCCTTCCTCACCTTCTCAACTCCATCCCATTGTTCTACAGTAGCATAAATATTCGAGAGAAGAGTATGAACGCCACCATGATCAAGCTTTTGCTTAATCAAGCGTTTCACCATCTCCTCACCCAATTCAACAGCACCATGAATTCTGCAAGCATTAAGCAATGCACCCAACACATACGAATCCGGTTCTCCGGGCATTTGTCTTATCATTTCTTCTGCATCACTAAGTAAACCAGCTCGGCCCAAAAGATCAACCATACAACCATAATGCTCATTTCTTGATTCAATATTATACTTATCTTTCATGCTTTTGAATATCCTTAATCCTTCTTCTACATGACCTATTCGACTGCACGCACTGAGCACACATAGAAAGGTTACCTGGTTAGGGTTAATTCCTTCCTCTTGCATTCTTTTGAAAAACTCAATCGATCTCAAGCTGAGACCGTTATTTGATAAACCCGATATCAATGAGGTGAAAGCAAAGACATCTTTACGTGGGATACTCTCAAACACAATGGTTGCCAATTCTATGCATCCACATTTTGCATACATGTCAACAATGGCAGTTCCCAATTTTGTATCCAATTCAATCCCATTCTTATTAATATAAGCATGAATCCACCTCCCCTGGTCCAATGCTCCAAGGAAGGCGCAAGCTGTGATAGCTCCTACAATGG
This sequence comes from Fagopyrum tataricum, assembly GCA_002319775.1. Lineage (NCBI taxonomy): Eukaryota > Viridiplantae > Streptophyta > Magnoliopsida > Caryophyllales > Polygonaceae > Fagopyrum > Fagopyrum tataricum. Next base: position 38,068,937 of record CM008280.1, on the reverse strand, counting down.
CAGCATGGTTAGGCTGAATCCCAGCAAGTTGCATATCACTGAAGAGCTCAAGAGCTTCCTTGAAGAATCCCATTTGTGCAAACCCACTGATCATGGTACTCCAAGTCACCACATTTCTGACAGGCATTTCATCGAACAGTTCTCGAGCAACCTCTACCTGACCAGACTTTAGATAGCCATTGATTATAGCCGTCCAGGTGAATACATCTCTGTTGGAACTTTTATCAAACACCTTGCGAGCATCACCCACAACATCACATACAGCATACAAATGCACCAATCCATTCTGCACGAAATCGTATGAGTCCCATCCCAGCTTAGTTGCTTGGGCATGGAGGATCAAACCAAATGACAAAAAAGATAGATCAATAGAAGCTCTAATGAGGAAAGAGAAGGTGTAATTGTTTGGTAGGAAGCCATTCCGCAGCATCTGTTGATAGACGGATAGGGCCTTTTTGGGCTGATTTGTATCGGCAAAACCCTTGATCATGGAGTTATAGACGTAGGAATTGCGATGGGGTAAGCGAAGGAAGAGCTGGTAAGCATGTGAGGTGTGGGAAGATCGGTTGCGGGAATCGGAGGTGGCTGTGAAGGCGGCGATGAGTTTCCCGGCGGCGAAAGGGTCGGAGAGAGTGGCGGTGATGATGAGGTGGGAGTGGATTTGGTGGAGATGGGAGGTGGTTAGACATGGGTGATTGTGGAGAAGGGAAAGAACTCTTTGGCTTGATTTCAAGTATTTGGATGAAGCAATTGAACTCATCACCTCATCGAACAAAAGGTCGGTTTCGTAATTTACGTTTCAACTTCATGCGTAGATAAACGCAATAGGAAAGTTTTTCCACGAGGGAAGAGCCTTTTTTTTTTTTTTTTAAATACGCCGCTGGCAGGGATGACAATTACACCCGCATCCGACGGATGTCCGAAAATCCGCCTCCAAAAAGTGGGTAAAAATCCGTAAACAAGCGGGGTAAAACTCGAGTGACGAGTATAACGGGTGATGGGACGGGTCGGATACGAATGAACATCTCAAAAGTCAAGACCCATGACCCGACCCATCACCTGCACCCATAACCCGAACTCATTAGCCTCACCCATCACCCGCACCCATCACCTTCAATATAACTATTTTATACTTAATAATTTATAAATTACTATAAAATATTTTAATATAAATCTTACTTTATTATATTTTTATTTTCTAGAGCATCCAATTTAATGTTTCAATTATCCTACCTTAAACTAATAAAGTAATAATCATCTCAATATCTAAGCTAATCAATTCTTCCGAAATAATTAATTTTTCATTAGTCTATAATCTATATATCTATATAATACTATTAAAGCCAAAACGATTTTTTCAGTGTGTCACTCTCTCATTCTATATTGCCACCTGTCATTTTCTCAAAATTTTGAATTTTCCATAATATTTCATGTGTCACTTCCTAAAAATATTATTGCCACATGTCATTAATAAGATGACTATCGAACAATACTTAGTAATATATTATACTTACCAAATTTACTTTATATATTTTCCTAAACATACTTTTGGATAAATATATGTACTGCATTTATTAAACTAATGTATTTAACAAATGATAAATAATGTTCATATGACATACATTTACTTTTTTAATCTAAAATAATCTATATATATCTTAACTTATTTTATATCTTATATATATTAAAGCAGAAGCCTCTATTGTTACGTGTCGCCTCCAGGATTTTTCTCAGCCCAACGAAAAATTCTCAAGCCTCTACTGCCACGTGTCACTCTCAAAATTAACGGCAAAAATTTAAATACATAATTTAGCTTATTAATTTGTATATCGATTTTTAAAAAAAATGTAGAAACAAATAAGTTTACATTTTTAAATATGTAATTCAAAAAAAGACCAAATCTATAAAGTTGTAATCAGATTGTTTAAAAACAAAACACTTTTTCAAATTTAATTAGTTTTAAACAATAATTTTTTTATCATATCAAATCGGGTATTTTTTTTAATTATCTAATTAGGTTTTAAAATATTATTTATCAATAAATAATTTTAAGTAAAATTAACTATTCTTCATAAATACTATAATCCCATTCAATAAATCTCTAATTATAACCATATACCTTTTTCAACAATATTTTTTTTCCTGCATTTCAAAGTTAATTAATTGAATAAGTATTTTATACAAATTAATATAAAACACTATTATTTCAATTTACCATTAATCTATGGATGTTGGATCTCCCCAAATTCTTTAATTTAAATAATATTGATATTTTATTTATTTTACCATTATGTGTGAAACTTTACTTAAATATTTTATAAAATATAATTAAAAGTCGTTATTTTTGATACATAGAAAACAAAACTATCGATTTTTTTTTGAGTAAATCAATTTGTTTTTCAATAAGATATTTCATTAGTTATAGGATAATAAATCTATTAAATTTTTGAATAACTTTGTTTCCCCGATGGATTAGTTCATCATACCGGATTACATATCTTAACAAATTTTATTATTATCATCTTAGTTTTAAATTATTTTTTTTAAACTTTCACAACAAGTTTTATAACATTTCATCTATCTTTTTATTACTATCCAAATTTGAGTTTGTTTAGTCGATGTAATTTTTTCGATTATTCGATGGTCGAATTATTGTTTAAATAAACATGTTTAGTTTAGATTATTTTCAATTTATATTTATTAATTAACCAAATAAATTTAATTAAAATTTAGCAATCATATATTTACTATAATTTATATTTATATATGTATTAGAAACAAATACCCGCACAAGGTGCGGGTAATACACTAGTATATATTAAAGCGGACGCACTTTTTTCCACGTGTCTCCGCCAGGATTTTCCGTCTGCAAAAACTTTTTTTAATTTTAGAATTTTAATTTATTTGTTTAAAATCAGTATTTATTTATAAATCAATATTTATGACCCCTTTTTACGTTAGTTTTTTAATCAAGATTTTGTATCAGAATTAAAACAAAAAATATTTTAATTTCGAATTTTTGTAAGTAAAATATAAATAGTAATAGATTGATCCCTATCCAAATCTTAACCATACTTATTTTCTTAACTTTTAATTAATATAAATTTGAGTATCTTTTTTATATATCTTATCTTATCTCGAAGCCCAAAATTTTTTTTTAAAAAGGTTAATAATTACGTTTATTGAAAAGTTTAGTAATTAATTGGATTATAAATCTGTAACACCCCAAATCCGTAGGACTCGAGGTGCTACTAGGTTAGGATCTCACAATGAATCCTGACCCTAGCCTGACAACAAGTTCACTGAATCTTACAACAAGGCACCAATAGATTAAAACAAAACATAAAACTGATATATATATATATATATATATATATATATATATATATATATATATATATATATATATATATATATATATATATATATATATATAAAGGATGATACAAAGTACTACTGAGTACAAAGTCAAACAGAAATCCGTACAACATAAATAACCCAAAATCCCACGATATCGCCCAGTGTACGGAACCCTCAGCAGATCACCCCTCTGGATCACTCTACAGCTCTCCTAACCTGCAAAGGATCTACAACACGGTATAAAACCGTTAGCTAACCATACATATATAAAAAGATGCTAGAGCACAAACACATATCAATAATATTAACACCTCATCATGATATCACACATTTACCCGGTTTATTATCTTTATAACGTTAAGCAGTCAAGAGTATATAAATCGGTATATATGAATATACGTGACCCGAGGAATGTATATAACCCTCGCCTCTACGTGCAATAGCTAGCTAGAGTGGTATCAGCACACTTTCCCGTATACCATATGGAGTGGTAGGTGCCCTTCTCGTATACCAGAACTAACTAGCTTACAGAGAACTTCCCATACTCCACTACGGGATGAAAGGTAAGTTGTCACAACCACTACAATGGGCGATCAATATAACATAGGTCGGTAATGAACCATATCGCATGCTATAAAGCATATAACAAACACCACTCAAGCATACATCCAATATAAGGATAGTAGCTAAGTAAGCCCTATGGACTTACCTCAATCTTAGAAGTAGTATCACTACGATCAGCTCTCACTCAGGTCCACTCCAAACTGGAGGACAACACGGCCTATACAAGGCATACATATATATATCAAACTCCTATCACACAAAGGGGTCACACCTAGACCCAAGGGATCCATAAGGATCATATCCAACTCGTAAACCTCAAAGCCGTAACCGGCAAATCTATATCATACTCATCAACATCCGATACCTAGCATGGTACTAAGTCCCTCATACTAGGAAAGGAAAGGGGATACCCCACTATGGGTAGTCCCGGGACAAGACGCACCTGCGTGATCAAGGGACGCAGGAGCGGAACAAGTAACCCGCATGCGCGGCAGGGAGCAGCCGCAGGCGCGGTGACAAGAGGCGCAGGCAAGGCGCGGACGCTGCGGCACGGCTTCCGCAGGGGCGGCGGCTTTTAGACGTGGGGGCGGCGTCTGTGCAGAACGTGAACCCGCGATTCCTCTTCGGCTCTTCTCGTGATCAAATCACGTCTTTTCTCATCCAAATTCACACACATACATATATATACACATTCCAACATTAATCTACATTCAAATCATCTAATCCTAAGCTAAAGAGATGGAATCAAAGAAGAAGAGAAGGAGAAGAAGCAATGACTCACCACTACTGAAGGTCTAGGCAAAACAAGAGCACAAGCACTATCTCAGCTGGCATCACAAGCTCAGCAGCTAAGCACATCATCAACCAACATCAACAACAGACACCAAACTCTTCCAACTCCAAGGAATCCAAGCTCAAGAAGGATGAAGGAGAAGCAAGAAGAACGTAGGTCTGGAATGGAAAAGTGAAGAAGATAACCCTTGCTCAGCAAGGAAACGGAAGAAGTTAAGCAAAGGGTAAAGCACGGGTCAAAGGAATCAACAAAACCGGGTGCAGCCGCCGGAAACCGCAGGGGCGGCAGTCATGCCCGCAGGTGCGGAAAGGCCAATCTCGACCAAAGCCAATCTCGGCTAAGGACCAAAACTCGGTCCGAAAAAATAGGACTCTCACAAAATCAATATAAAATAGGAAACAATAAATCAAAGTAGTTACACTCGAAAATTTGGACGTCTAGATTTTTATTAGCATTTTCAAAAAGTAAATAAAAAAATTAAATTAGTAAATTCTAGAGAATAAACAAAGATTGAATCCGAAGTTTTTCTCAACCGAATGCAAATAGATAATACTGAATCTCCTAATGTAAAATTAAATATAAAAAACAAACTATTTTTAAACAAATCTTCTACCACACACTTCGTCTCTTTAAATACCGTACTCTCTACCTAGCCGCCTATCATTTAACGAATCTCAAATGTCAAATCTTTTCCTTAGGGTTTCTATTGTATGTAGTTTTTTTTTGGTAAAAATTTCTATTGTATGTAGTTATCTTAAGGAATTTCTCCTTATACGTGTTCTTATTGCAATTATCTCTTGATATTTCCTTAATATGTTGATATTGTTAGGTTTAGGATGTATTAAATAGGAAGGAATTAGGAGAGCAGAATTGATATTAGTCAAGCTGGAGGACATCCACATCCAGCGGTAACCGAGATGAGAAATATGGATGAGATGGCAACGGACGACGCGCAAGGTGTATTCCGAACAATGGTAGAGAGTGCGGACAGGAAATTCGCTAGAGTACGAGATGCACTGACGTATTCCGCCCAAGAAGTCGAGGAACAACGGTAGCGAGCGAACATGGCTTTCACAAGGGATTCAAAGCTTTTATGAGGATAATATGATGAATCTGGTAGAATCGGGACTACGAAAAGGGAGAAATTGGAGAGATCACTTCTCGAAATGACCGGATCTTCTTCGGGCAATATATGAGGACCAAATCTACTTCGACGACTGCAACCCCAACTATGGATTCATCCTCGAGGTCTTAATATTAGATGAAGACGAGAGTGATGATCAAAGGCATAGGTGTTGGTTTGGAGTTTCAGGTTGAGATCGGTGGCAGCGAGGGCGCACTCTAGACTCCTTTCATATTTCATAATTAACCTCCTTTCAAAGCCTAACTTCTCATTATCAAAATTTATAATAGTCCACTCGTGTGTGCTCTATGTTTATTCATATTCTTGCTTTTTTTTTTTTTGGAAGGAGATTCGTATTCTTACTTACAGGCAAATAACCAGCAATTTGTTGAGGGTAACCATCATCAATATTCATTGTTCAATTTAATCATAGTTCATCTTAAATCATTTTGGACAAATTCATTTCACTACTTATCATTTTCAATTAAATAAAAAGTTAATAATATATTAACTTTAAGTTTGTTTATTTAGCCTTTCAAATTAAAGAGAAATTGCAGTTTCTTCTCAAATAGGCATGTGATCGTTTTTAATCTTACACAACAAACGAATTTTAAAATTTCCGCTTCCGAGATATTTCTCGGTGAGGATTTGTTTGGTGTTTGATTTCTCCGTACTTGAGCCAAAATATAATATCTGTCCTTTTCTTTAATACTATTTTTGTCCTTAAGTTTAAACCTCTAGCTTTTCTACGTAAGAAAAATAAAGTTAACTTTTAAAAAAAAAACACAAACAAAAGAGAAATTGGAGTTTCTTCTCACAAAGTTTTCGTTTAAAAAAAAAAGTTTCTCCGTTCAATTAGACTTAACTATTTTGATAATTGTTAACCTATTTACAAACAAATTTATATATAAATTTATTTATATCAACCTATTTATATTTCTCCCTTCAATTTATTTATATTAAAATTATCAAATGTCATATCAATGTTTTTAGAAAAGTATATTAATTATTTTTGTAAAAAATAATATATATATATTATCTACCTATCTTCAACTAGGATGATCAATCGTCTATAATACTGAAGTATCATATTATAATTTTATAAAAATGATTTAAATTAATGATCTATATTTCATATTAAATGTAAATAATATATATATTTCTCTATACATAATATACATTATATATAGTACCAATTAAAACACATAATGCTTTAAGTATAATTAATGTTACTAATTTTATAATTAAATATAAAATTTATATACAAATAATTACAAAAACCCCGTGGAGGGCACGGGTAATACACTAGTATATATTAAAGCGGAGGTTTTTATTGCCACGTGTAGCTCCCAGAATTTACTTCAGCTCAACGAAAATTAATCAGACATCCACTTAACGTCAGTTTCAAGTGAAAAAAATAATCATGTAACTGTGTAGATCCAAATTTATAAAAAATAAGTTAGAACAAAAACACCTAAGCAACCATCTTTTCAATCCACATGCGGTAATACACTAGTTAATGTTTTAACAAACTAATTTATTTGTATTGATTATTATAAAATTCATATACCTACAACTGTTTATTAGTATCTCATTTATTTTAATTAACTCCACCGAACAACCAATTTTTCATCAATAGTCAACAACATCCATGTATTTCTTGTATGTTCTCGCTTTTGTATTCCTTTTATACAATATTATAATGAATTGTTGCACTGAAGGATTATCGTTCGTGTCAAAATTCTTAGTTGTCAAAGAATGTGTAGATCCGTTGACTGTTGTTGAATAAGAGTTGACCAATGTTATTTCATTTCATTTTCCTTGCGTGAAATTTGTACCGGCAATAAAAAAAAATTGTATTATCAACTTTGATTAAACCGACCCAAACTAGCCTTTTTATTTGATGTCATAACTTTGTGAACTTGTTTGAGTTGTTTGACTGAGGGTTTTGTACATTTTTATATTTATTCTCAATGGAATTAATTATTATGCGCGGACTATTTTTTTTTTTAAATGGTAAGCAGTTCGAAGCATTAGACGATACACCGTCTAATGGATCGAAAGACCGAAAGAAATTGGTAGACGGACAAACTATCATGAAGACCCATAATAGAAGAACATCAAAGAAAACAAAAAAGTACACCAAGTGGACCGAAAGAAACAAAATCTTCAAGGGTAAGGAGAACAACTCGATCATTAGATGACGAAGACTATAAAGTTTGTCGTTGAAGGAAGTACACAGAACAAGAGCCTGGGGAACAATTGTGGACACCTCAGATTTGGACTCGAAGTAGAGCCTTCAGGAGTCGATCACAAATCCACGACCCCTCCAAAACAAACAACTCGAATGTCACCAATAAAACTTGATCAAACGCTCGGAAGAGTCCACTGCAAAACACGGAACACTTGACAAGCACAAATGATTAACTTTGAGAATGAGGTCGGGGAAGGGCACAACTGATCACAAATCCACGCAAAGTTTTTGTTTGTTCAGTTGTGATTTTATAGTCATTTCAGGATGTTCAAGTTTGTTCAAAGAGATTCAAAAGAAACTCATGTTTTTGGTAGCCTGGCAAGTACCAGCACCTCACCGGAACAAATCGCCGGTGGATTGTCTGAAGACCGGCCATTGGAACATTGGTCTGTAAGAAAAAAGATCAATTTATCTAAAAGAAATAGTAAGGTTATTATGCCATACATGAATCTATATATTGATCAAGTCATTAACTTAGGAGATTAATGCAGTCGTTTGGAAAAAAAGACGCCACCATTTTCATACTATTCATTTAAAGGAGGGAGGCGTAAATACAACCTGGTTCGTGAATCTCGTTTCTTTATTCTTATTGTTGTTTGTGTTTTTGTTCTAAGGAGTAGAGGGTTCCCCTCTTTTGATTTCGTCGAAACAGTATGACGCATTCGATGAAATTGGAAGAAGCTAGATTTGGAGAACATTAAAGATGTGTTTCTCTCGATTGAAGGGTTTGAGCTTATTTCCCAATTTTTTTTTTTTTTTTCAAAGTCAATTTATGGGAAGATGGAAAATTGTCCAACATACGGACATCCATTATCAAGTTTTCAATAATAATAGATATTGTCTGAACCTTAACTTCATGATTTCTTCAAAAGCGCAAACAACCTTTTCAAAAAGGTTGAATATTTCAATGTTCAAGAAATTGGCAATTTACCAACATTATCAATTGAATCATGGATTTCGGATATGAAGAATTGTTGAAAGAATATTTTTCGTCAGTGGATCTAGAAGAAGAGGAACACCAAAACGGGTGTTTGCATCCCCCAAATCCCTAAAAAGTCTAAAGAAAAGTCTGGGGACACCATAAAGGTAAATTTAACTCACATAGTTATACGGTAGAACATCATAATCAAAATTGTTCATATGAGCATAAGATGCTTGAGATTGTTCAAGTATGAACTGATTACTCTAGATTTGGTTAGGAAAAATATTCAATACGAGAGATTCACATCTCTTCACTCTTATTCCTCTTGTTCTTTCACCCAACTCATATATCAACTATTTTTGGATACTTTTCTTTAACGAGTTACATGGGGACCAAAACAAAATTTAGGGGAAGATAAAAGGTTCTTGGTTTCAATTATTCATAATGTTATTTGGTTTTGAGAAATTTTTTTAAAAAAAGGCCAAAGATTAGAGGTAAAAAAAAAAATTAAAAAAAAAGAACAAAAACTAGAGAGAAAAGGTTAAGAGTTTGGATGTAAGAAAAAACGAAAACTTTTCAAAAGGGGAAAAATACAAAAATCAACAAAGGAGTTTAAATCTACCCTACACACCCACAAACAACTAAACCGATAGAAAGAAGTTAAAAACAAAACTAAAACGGTTAAAAAACTCAGATTTAGAATACCAAAAATTTGATAAACACAATAAATACCAAGAACAAATTTTAGGGAGGAAAAACAACAAAAACAAGATATGAAAATCCAATAAAAGAGATAAATAAGCAATGAAAAAAGAACTTAAAATACGAAACTCGAAAACTCAGATGAAGAAAACATTTGAAAACAACTGAAAAAAGACTCCTCCATAACTACTTCGACCTTAAGATGATAAATTTCCCTCAAAACAAAAATGGGATGAATATTTGTTCGAATTTGTTCACGAGTTTTTCATTGGTTGCAAGACCTTAGTCCTTTTATTTTTTCAAGCCTTTTGGTTTTGGTTTATAGAGATGATAAATGGAACTCATAGAGTAAGTGTTATGCTGCAAAACATTATTGATTTATACAAACTTGTTTCCTGACTTGTTCGAGTTTGGTCACGAGTTTGGTCATTTGTTCAAGATTCCTTGCTCATAATTTATACAAGATACAAAGATAAAGAAATCACTCATAACAAGAGATATTTACCAAAAGCAGATAGCGAAGCTACAACAAAAGGTTAGATCAGACAGGTTGAGGATTGAGGGGGTTGGACCTATAGACTAGGTCGCTAAGGTTGAGGGAAGGTAGAAGAGGTATATCTGGAAGCAAACTAACAATCCTACGAATCTACAAGAAAAAAGAACTGTAAACGAACAAAGTACAATAAGAGGATTGCAGATCTACGGAAGAAGACTGGTGTGCGCGGCCGAAAAAAGGACAAAAGGTCAAAAATTTGAAGATCTGAGGAGAAGAAAGGGATAAAGAACGAAAAATATTCGACAGATCTGTTATGAGATGGATCTGAAGAAAGAAAGAGATAGAAAAGGTAGATCTGTTGAGGTATCGCTAAAACGAAAAAAGACTAGATAAAGAAACCTTAGAACCTGAACCAAAGAAGAACCTGGCGGACTATGTTATCTCATAAATATATGGTGATCTATTTTTTTTTAAACTATAGGAAAATAATTAGGATACATCAACTCCGCGAGATTCTATATCCTATAGCATACTTTCGGATGAGTTCGTCGGCAGACATGAAAGACGAACTTGACGCCACCTGATCTTCATGCCCCAACACTGCCAGAAGGTCCGCAACTCGGTTGACCTCCCTAAACACGTGTTTCACCCTAACATGACAAAAGCCTGCCAAAATATTAGAAATATCTGACACAAGGAGGTCAAGGTCCCAGGGCGGTTTCCATACTTTGTTAATCGAATTGATAATCGAAAGACAATCTCCTTAGATCTCAATGTTTTTGAATCCCAGATCATAAGCCAAGACCAGTCCTTCCTCAGCGCACATATTTCAGCATGCAGGGCAGATATGTTTCCACATCGAAGGAGATTGACTTTCGATTATCAATTCGATTTTGGTACTAAATTTCGATCATAAGCCAAGACCAGTCCTTCCCTCCCACTAAGCCAAGACCAGTCATTCCCTCAGCACACATGTGATCATGAAGCTACTAAATTTCGATCTCAATGTTTTTGTTTTTCAAGGTTTTCCTTAGTGGGAGCCCATTTATCGAAAATTTCCATAGAAAATTATTAATTTTGGGCATGATATTCAAATCCCAAATCAATTCGTTTTCGTAGATAGGGAGTCCACTCCTTACATAGATAGCATTCAGAGCTGACTTAGCCGAGTAGTTAGCATCCAAAGTCGGATCCCAATAGAGTCGGTCCTGGATAAAGGTTATAGGGAGTTGATACGACGTGATTAGCTTGATAACTTCTTTCGGAAGAACATCTCCAATTTTCCTTTCCAGCTTCATTTTGTCTCATCGATTCTCAAAAATGAAGTGTTTAACCATAATTTCTTCATTAATATTAGTGTTATCCTTACATAGCTTGATCAGGGGTTTACTCAATACCCATTTATCCTTCCAGAAGTTGACCGTACTTCCGTCTCCCACATTCCATATGAAGCTCGCTTCAAACTCAGGTCTTAAACTCATGAGTTTCCTCCATTGCCAAGATGCGTTCTGTTTAATTTTGTATTTCCATAACAAAGCCCCTTTAAGATATTTTTCATTAATAGTTTTAACCCAAATATTCTCTGGTTCGTTAAGAATCTTCCAGAGGAGTTTCATTTGTAGCGCTTTATTCATTAGTTCATATTTTCTTATGCCGGTTCCACCAAATTTTTTTGGTCTCCAGATCTTGTCCCAACTAATCAAAGGATGAAAATTAGGACCTTTGTTCCAAAAGAAGTTCCTATTTATTTGATCCAATTCCTTATGAATACTAGAGGGAAGCAGAAAGCTTTGCATAATGAAATTAAGTTTAGCATTTAAATTGGCTTTAATGAGAGTCGTTCTGCCTTCTTGGGAAAGCGTCGAGGCTTTCCATTTCGACAATTGTTGTTTTGATTTGGTGATAACGTCATCGAACACGCTCTTATTTACTCTACCATTAATGATCGGGCAACCAAGATATTTCTCCAAACAGTTAGAGCACTTGATACCAAGCCCAATTTTAATTTGTCTTTTAGTAGGGACGTCCACGTTGCTAGAGGTATGGAAGGCTGGTTTTTGGAGATTAATATTCTGGCCCGAAACATTACAATACCTGCCAAGGATATTTAAAATTTTTGTACTCGCACCAAGGGTCGCTTTGGTAAAAATAATTATATCATCTGCAAAGGCAAGAAAAGGAATAGAGCTTCCTTGTTTCGAAATAGAAAAACCTATCATTTTTTATTAAGGATACTTTCTTTCTGAATATTCCGCACAACGACTTCTGCACCTAAGTTAAAGAGCAAAGGCGAAATAGGATCGCCGTGTCTTAATCCTCTCTCCGGGAAGAACATCTCAGATGGTCTATCATTAATCAAAATAGAGTAGAAAACAGTGGAAATACATTCCATAATCCAGTTGGTGAACTTTCTTGGAAATCCGAATTTTTCCAAGACAGTTTTGATAAACTTCCATTCCACTCTGTCATATGCTTTTTCCATATCCAGCTTTATAGCCATATATCCTTCTTTTTCTTCCTTATTTCTGAAACCATGAAAGACTTCATGGGCAATAAGAATATTATCATGAATAGCTCTACTTTGAACGAATGCACTCTGTAAAGGGTGAATCAATTTTGGAAGGATAGATTTAAGCCTATCAGCTAAAATTTTCGCTATAATTTTGTAGGTCGTAGTGTAACACCCCAAATCTGTAGGACTCGGAGTGCTACTGGGCTAGGATCTCACAATGGATCTTGACCCTAGCCTGACAACAAGTTCACTGAATCTTACAACAAGGCACCAATAGATTAAATACAAAACATCAAATTGTTATAAAAGTATCAAAAGGTTTATACAAGTATTGCTGAGTACAACAAAACATAATCATATACATGATCAAAAGATCCCATCCCATGAGGACGACCCAGTGTACGGAGCCCTTAGCAGATCACCCCTCTGGATCACTCTGCAGCTCTCCTAACCTGCAAAGGATCTACAACACGGTATAAAACCGTTAGCTAACCACAAGCATATAAGAAGATGCATAAGCACAATCACACACCAATGAATCATAAACACATCACCATGCTATCACACATTTACCCGGTTTATTATCTTTATAACGTCCAGTCATTCAAGCGTATATATATATATATATATATATATATATATATATATATATATATATATATATATATATATATATATATATATATATATATATATATATATATATCAATATGAACGTATGTGACACGAGGAATATAACCCTCGCCTCTGGGTGCTCATGGCAGCTGGAGTGGTCCCTGGTCATACCCATCCGTGTACCCAAAGGGAATGGGGAGTGGCCAACCGTTTACCAAGTCTGACCCAACCACCGAGAACCGCCCAGACTCCAAAGGGATGAAAGGGACAGCTGTCATGGCCCTACAATGGGCAATCACTATAACATAGGTCGGTGACCATCATAACGCATGCTATAAAGCATATAATAAACACCACTCATGCACATATCCAATATAAGGATGGCAGCTAAGTAAGTCCTATGGACTTACCTCAATCTCAAAAGTCGTATCACTACGATCAGCTCTCACTCAGGTCCACTCCAAACTGGACGACAACACGGCCTATACAAGGCATACATATATATATATATATATATATATATATATATATCAAACTCCTATCACACAAAGGGGTCACACCTAGACCCAAGGGATCCATAGGGATCATATCCAACTCGTAAACCTCAAAGCCGTAACTGGCATATCTATATCATACTCATCATAAACCGATACCTAGCATGGTACTAGTTCCCTCATACTAGGAAGGGAAAGGAAAGGAACTACCCCACTATGGGTAGTCCCGGGACAAGACGCACCTGCGTGATCAAGGGACGCAGGAGCGGAGTAGACAACCCGCAAGCGCGGCAGGGATCAGCTGCAGGCGCGGTGACACGGGACGAAGGCAACGCAGGCAAGGCGCCGGCGCTGGCGCGGGCGCTAACACGGGCGCTGCGGCACGGCTTCCGCAGGGGCGGCGACTTCTAGGCGCGGGGCGGCGTCTGTGCAGAACGTGAACCCGCGGCTTCTCTTTGGCTCTTCACGTGATCAAATCACGTCTTCTCTCATCCAAATTCACACACATACATATACATACACATTGCAACGTTAATCTATGATCAATACATCTAATCCTAAGCTAAGGAAGAACACTTACCACCTTTGTGGTTCTAGGATGCAGGGTGAGATCACACCCTCAGTAGCTGGCTTCCAAGCTCAGCATACACATTAGCTCATCAACCACACACACCAAAAATCTTCCAAACTTAAGAGAGATCAAGAACAAGATCAAGAAGGGTGAAGGAGAAGCAAGGAGGACGTGAGCACTGAGGAAGAAAAGTGAAGATGAAACCCTTGATCAGCCAAGGAAAGAAAGAAGTAAGCAAAAGGGTAAAGCACGGGTCAAAGGAGTCAACAAAACCGGCTGCAGCCCCCGGAAACCGCAAGGGCAGTTCCCTGAGCCGCAGGGGCGGAAACCCGCAAGGGCGGCAGTCATGCCCGCGGGTGCGGAAAGACCAATCTCGGCCAAAGCCAATCTCGGCTAAGGTCCAATCTCGGTCCGAAAGACTAAGGCTCTTACATCTCACCTCCCCCCCCCTAAAAACAAGTTTCGTCCCGAAACTTGCAAAGTCCTGAAACCACTCGGACTCAAAAGCCGAGGTAAAACTCTCTATAACCTCAAACATAAGCATGGAGGAACTCATCAACTCCAACAACAAACTATACTATCCAGGGCATAGAGGAAAACCATCTCTAGCCAAACCATAAACATATCACAAGGCATTGAGGAATCACATCTCTAGCCGTATCATATCCATAACAGAAAGGCTTGGAGGAAGAACATCTCCAACACTACTATGTCCATCAAAATAGCATGGAGGAAAAGAACCATCTCCATCTAAACCTAGCATATCACAATAGCATGGAGGAAAGAACCATCTCCAGCTATAAACAAGAATCATACTAGCACAACAAGATCTAATAAGATCATAATCACATCAAAGCTAGTATGAAAATAAACACTTCATAGCATATAAGCATGTAAGCACATAAGACTCACCAAGCAAGTACTAAGCTCTACTCGGTGATCCTACTGGTGCATCTAACTCAGCATAGAACTCTGGATACTTCCTCTGGATACTATCCTCAGTCTCCTAGGTAGCCTCATCAGGTCCTCGTCTCGACCACTGTATCCTCAACATAGGAATGTCCTTCGAACGCAGGCGTCTCATACCTCGCTCTAGGACTGCAATAGGATGCTCAGCAAACGTGTGGTCCGGCTCAACCACCAAATCATCATAGCTCACAATGTGTCTCGGATCTGGTATGTACTCCTTCAGCTGAGACACATGAAATATAGGGTGAACACTCTCTAATCTCGGAGGCAAGGCTAATCTGTAAGCTGCGCTCCCAACCCGATCCAGAATCTCGAACGGTCCGACATATCGGAGGCTCAACTTCCCCTTAATGCCAAAACGCCTAACACCTCGTGTCGGGGACACTCTCAGCCACACAGGGGCTCTAACTCTGAACTCTAGAGGTCTACGCCTTCTGACGGCTCTAGGCAGTCAGCATCCGCTCTCTAATCAGTGCTACTCGAGCCACATCATCCTGAATCTGATCAGGTGTGAAACCACTGGTTGTACTAGGCTCATCCCAGCATAACGGTGTACGACATCTCTGCCCATACAATGCCTCATAGGGGCCATCCCAATAGATGTATGCCAACACACAAACTCGCAGCATATCCTTCAGCGTCTGAATGGTCCTCTCTGACTGACCATCTGTCTGAGGATGGAACGCAGTAATAAAATGTAAACTCGTCTCTAGGGCAGTCTGAATCTGTTGCCAGAACCTCGAGGCAAATCGTCCATCTCGGTCTGAGACGATCGTCCTCGGTACACCATGGAGTCTCACTATCTGCCTAGTGTACTCCTTAGCTAATCTGCTCACCAGCCACGTCTCCCTAATAGGAATGAAACGTGCCGTCTTCGTCAATCTGTCCACAATAACCCAGATGGCATAAAAACTCCGGCTTAGTCTCAGCCCGGTCACAAAATCCATGGTGACGTCCTCCCACTTCCTTTGTGGAACAGGAAGTGGATGGAGGTCACCTCCAGGTCTGTAATGCTCTATCTTGACCTGTTGGCAGGTCGCACACTGTGCCACAAATCTAGCCACATCGGGCTTCAGCCCTTCCCACCAATATAAACGTCTCAAGTCTTGATACCTCTTACTCGTACCTGAATGTACAGAGTAAGGTGTACAGTAAACCTCTTGAAAAAATCTCTGTCTCAGCTCTGTATCAGCAGGTACACAGACGCGACCGCGGCGTCTCAACTCCATCTGCTCCTAGCAGGAACTGTGGTGCCTCATCCCGAGACATCCTATCTCGTATCCTCATCAAGGTCGGGCATGTCTCCTGCTTCTGTTGGATCTCACTCAACAGATCAGGTAGAACCTCTAAAGTACTCAGCTGGGCATCCTCATCCGGAAACTGAATGTCCAACTC
Source organism: Fagopyrum tataricum (assembly GCA_002319775.1). Lineage (NCBI taxonomy): Eukaryota > Viridiplantae > Streptophyta > Magnoliopsida > Caryophyllales > Polygonaceae > Fagopyrum > Fagopyrum tataricum. The sequence goes on along the minus strand of CM008280.1, from coordinate 38,052,167 downwards.
TAACCAGATCAAATCTCTATGTACCCTCTGGTTGTGCCTAACAGGAGCAGAAGTCAAACGTCTCTTCAGCTCCTCAAAACTCTACATACATTGATCAGACCACACAAATCTGGTAGTCTTCCTCAACAAACTTGTCAGTGGACGGGCAATCACAAAAAATCCCTCCATGAAGCGTTTGTAAGAACCGGCTAGGCCAAGAAGCTACGTAATTCCTTGACGTTCGTCGGTGTAGTCCATGCTTCTATTGCCTCAATCCTGGCCGAATCCACCTTAATTCCTTCAGCTGATACCACATGACCCAAGAATGCTACCTCTGGCATCCCAAAACTCGCACTTAGAAAACTTAGCATAAAGTTTTCTATCCCGTAAAACCTGCAATACAATCCTCAACCGTCCTGCATGCTCCTCTGTACTGCGAGAGTACACCAGAATGTCATCTATGAAAACCACTACAACTGATCCAGGAAGTCGTTGAAGATACTGTTCATCAACTCCATAAAGACGGCTGGGGCATTCGTAAGCCCAAATGACATAACTACACGCTCGTAGTGGCCATATCTGGTCCGGAATGTTGTCCTGTGCACATCCTGCTCTCTCACCCTCAGCTGGTGATGTCCTGAGCGCAGGTCAATCTTGGAAAATACTGTCGCTCCCTGAAGCTGCTCCAACAAGTCATCCATACACGGAAATGGATACTTGTTCTTAATGGTCACCTTGTTCAGCTCTCTGTGATCTATACACAATCTTAACGATCCGTCCTCCTTCCGTACGAAGAGAACAGGTGCTCCCCATGAAGATACACTAGGGTGAATAAAACCCTTCTCGGTCAACTCCTCGAGTTGCTTCTTCAACTCCAACATCTCTACAGGCGCCATCCGATATGGGCCTTCGAGATGTGCCTCATACTAGGCTCTGACTCGATACCAAAGTCCACACTCCTCTGAGGCGGCAAACTGGACAGCTCAGCAAACACATCTGCAAACTCACAGACCATTGGGATATCCTCTAATGCTGGACTCTCCCCCTCCTTCATTGCATAACACCAGAAGGTCTCACAACCCTATGCAATCAGTCTAGCTGCTCGTATCACACTGATAACCATACCAGATTTTCCAAGGTCCCAACCTCGGAAAACCTCTATCTGTCCTAACTCGGTAGAGAGGGTAACAGTCCTCCTACATACATCTAAGACTACAGAAAGTCTATCTATCCAATCCATACCTAGTATGACTTCTTCATGCTCTAATGGCATGACAGAGAAGTCAACTAGTAAAACACGGGTCCCTTCAGAAATGGGACAGTCACAAATCTCATGGGTACCTCTGACCCTACTACCATCGGGTAGCCCTATACTAAAGGGTATCCCCTGAGTCGTATCTAGACTCAAACACTCAATACAAGCATCAGATATAAAAGAAGACATAATTCCAGTATCAAACAAACTCTAACAGGTAAACCATGAACCATAATGGTACCTGTAACAGTCGGTGCAGCTGGCTCCTCTGCACTCCTCGGCACAAAAACTCGGCCCTGTGGCCCTCTAGTGTCAGTTGTGCTCCCACCACGACCTCTGCCTCTACCCAACCCAGGAGCAGATCCCTGAGTGGTAGAACGATCTGGGACTCTCTGCTGTCCCTGTGTCTGCTGCTGCTGAGGTGGCCTTTGCCCACCTCCCGCTATACTGTTTGGAGTAGAACCCTGCTGAGACGAAGCTCCACCCCGTCTACAGAAAATATGTCTGTAACCTAGCCTGCCACAGATGTAAAAAGTCACTGTCTGTATCGTGCACTCTTGCCGCATATGTCCGTAACCACCGCAATTGTAACACTGTACTCCCTTATCTGCAACTGAGGCAGAAGAGGGACGACTCTGGCGACTCTGACCTCGCCCTGCACTAGCAGTCCCACCAGCACCACTGGTCTGCCCAGTACGCTGTCTCTTCTCAGACCCTCCGGTCTGAGAAGCTCTCCTTTGACTAGCCCGCTCTCGCTCAAAGTCGGAAGCTCTGTCCTGATAATCCATAAAAGTCTCATAGTGGAAACCCGCCATATAGGTCCGGGTAGTATCACTCAGTCGTCGGGAAAACAGATACACATGCTGATCCACAGAAGGTGCAGCTGGTCCCAGCAACGCCAACTCCTCCTAGAATCTCCTGATAGCCTCTGAGACTGGTACATCCTCAAATCCAGCCTCAACAAAGTCTCGTAGTTTCTCCCTCCTCAGTGAGGCAGGGCAGAAACGTTCTATGATCATGGTCCGCATCTGATCATAACTGTCAACCTGTACTCATACAGACCTCCACCAGTGTTGTGCCAAATCTTTGAACAGAGTCTGCACCAACCCTATCTGCCTGTATGCTGGACACCTAATGTACTCCAAAGCTGAGTCCACATGTCCAATCCAAAGCTCAACCTCGAGTCCCACCTTCCCAGAGAAAGGGGGTACACCCATCTAGTGAAATGCCTTCAACCAAGTGTCTGGTCTAGGCCCTCTATGCTCCTCTGTAACTCGAGCAATCTCAGCTACAGGTGCCGGTGCATCTAGCACCTGTGTAACCCCATGGGATCTCTCAAATGATCCCTCATGTACTAGCAGATCCGGGATAGGTCTACCGTCTCTGGCAACCTCCTCCACTCGCCGGATATAATCACGAAACTCTGGTCCTTCCATGGAGACATAATCCATGTCATCTGACTGGACTCGATGTGGACCCTGTCTCCCAGCTACGCCGTTCCCAGTCCCAGCAACATCCTCGTGAACCTCTTCCGTTGCACGTGGATCAACAACGGAAGTCCTACCCCGTCCTCTACCTAGAGGGGGTCTACCTCTACCTCGTCCAACTACAGGTAAGACTCTAGTCTGAACCATCTGCAGAGGACGAACACCTAACTCAGAAGGCTATATATATGCCGTATGTATATATCAAATCAATCACAACAGAATATCTATATATATATATTGTCGAGATCTTCAGAGGGGTGATGGCTCAGTACACGATATCCCAAAATATTTTGTACTCATTTCAAAACCAAAACCTTTTGAAAAGTCAGACCCCTTTCGGGTTCTGTTTATTTATCTATTTGAACTTTATTGCAGATAACTAGTGTCATTGTTGTCAACCAGGGCTCTGATACCAACTTTGTAACACCCTAAATCCGTAGGATTCGGAGTGCTACTGGGCAAGGATCTGACAATGGATCCTGACCCTAGCCTGACAACAAGTTCACTGAATCTTACAACAAGGCACCAATAGATTAAATACAAAACATCAAACTGTTATAAAAGTATCAAAACGTTTATACAAGTACTGCTGAGTACAACAAAACATAATCATATACATGATCAAAAGATCCCATCCCACGAGGACGACCTAGTGTACGGAGCCCTCAACAAATCACCCCTCTGGATCACTCTACAACTCTCATAACCTGCAAAGGATCTACAACACGGTATAAAATCGTTAGCTAACCATACGCATATAAGAAGATGCATAAGCACAATCACACACCAATGATTCATAAACACATCACCATGCTATCACACATTTACCCGGTTTATTATCTTTATAACGTCCAGTCATTCAAGCGTATATATATATCAATATGAACGTATGTGACACGAGGAATATAACAATCGCCTTTGGGTGCTCATGGCATTTGGAGTGGTCCCTGGTCACACCCACCCGTGTACCCAAAGGGAATGGGGAGTGGCCAACCGTTTACCAAGTCTGACCCAACCACCGAGAACCGCCCAGACTCCAAAGGGATGAAAGGGACACCTGTCATGGCCCTACAATGGGCAATCACTATAACATAGGTCGGTGACCATCATAACGCATGCTATAAAGCATATAACAAACACCACTCATGCACACATCCAATATAATGATGACAGCTAAGTAAGTCCTATGGACTTACCTCAATCTCTGAAGTCGGATCACTACGATCAACTCTCACTCAGGTCCACTCCAAACTGGAGGACAACACGGCCTATACAAGGAATACATATATATATATATACATATATATATATATATATATATATATATATATATATATATATATATATATATATATATATATATATATATCAAACTCCTATCACACAAAGGGGTCACACCTAGACCCAAGGGATCCATAGGGATCATATCCAACTCGTAAACCTCAAAGCCGTAACCGGCGTATCTATATCATACTCAACATAAACCGATACCTAGCATGGTACTAGTTCCCTCATACTAGGAAAGGAAAGGAAAGGAACTACCCCACTATGGGTAGTCCCGGGACAAGATGCACCTGCGTGATCAAGGGACGCAGGAGCGGAGTAGACAACCCGCAGGCGCGGCAGGGATCAGCCGCAGGCGCGGTGACATGGGACGCAGGCAACGCAGGCAAGGCGCTGGCGATGGCGCGGGCGATGCGGCACGACTTCCGCAGGGGCGGCGGCTTCTAGGCGCGGGGGAGGCGTCTGTGCAGAACGTGAACCCGCGGCTTCTCTTTGGCTCTTCACGTGATCAAATCACGTCTTCTCTCATCCAAATTCACACACATACATATACATACACATTGCAACATTAATCTATGATCAATACATCTAATCCTAAGCTAAGGAAGGAAGAATCAAGGAAAGAACAAAGGAGAAGCAAGAACACTTACGACCTTTGTGGTTCTAGGATGCAGGGTGAGATCACACCCTCAGTAGCTGGCTTCCAAGCTCAGCATACACATTAGCTCATTAACCAACATCAACCACACACACCAAAACTCTTCTAAACTCAAGAGAGATCAAGAACAAGATCAAGAAGGGTGAAGGAGAAGCAAGGAGGACGTGAGCACTGAGGAAGAAAAGTGAAGATGAAACCCTTGACCAGCCAAGGGAATGAAAGAAGTAAGCAAAAGGGTAAAGCACGGGTCAAAGGAGTCAACAAAACCGACTGCAGCCGCCGGAAACCGCAGGGGCGGTTCCCTGAGCCGCAGGGGCGGCAGTCATGCCCGCGGGTGCGGAAAGACCAATCTCGGCCAAAGCCAATCTCGGCTAAGGTCCAATCTCGGTCCGAAAGACTAAGGCTCTTACACGTAGAACATAAACTAATAGGTCTAATGTAACACCCCAAATCCGCGGGACTCGGGATGCTACGGGCGAGACCTCACAATGGGTCCCGACCCTTAGCCTGACAACAATTTTACCAGACCTTCCAACAAGGCACAAATAAAGGCGAAAACTCAAAACGTTTTAATGTATGCGGAAACCGAAAAGTAAGTAACTACAACTTGGAAACTCAGACGAGTACAACATAATCCACAATACGAAAACATAACCCAAAACCATCCCCGTCCTATAATGTACGGAGACCCCGGCTGTCCACTCCTCTACCTCACTCGGCGGCATCCCTAACCTGCAAGTCATCTATACAAACGGTTTAAAACCGTTAGCTCATATACTAAGGATTAGAAAAGCGGTGAAGGCACAAACACATACATAGCACATAACATAAAACACACAAGTCCAGTTTATTATCTTTATATTATTAAGTCGTATCCCGTTCTAATTCAACTTCGGTTTGTGACACGAGACCACCGTGGTCTCGCCTCGGTCCCTATTTACCGGCAAAGAATGGTACGGATGCACCCGACCATCCGACCCGCCGGGCTAGTCGCCGAGAACCTCCTAGACTAACTCGGTCGTAGGCAGTGATGTCACCGCCCGTTATCATACACTTGGGCCAACATATACATATAAGGTCGGTGGTCCTAATTACCGGTTTAATTGTTATAACATAACATAAACACACACCACCAAACACACATCAATGCTAATACATAAAATACGAGCTAAGTAAGTCCGGAGACTTACCTCGTCACCAAACCCAAGTCACCACACTCTCGCTTCCTTAAGGCGGAAGCCCACAACCTCCACACATGAAACAGCCCACAATAGTCCATAATTCCACAAGAGTAATCCTCAACCAAAGAGGCACAAGCTAGCCTAGAAGGTCCATCATGCTCACATGCTCATATCCATCACTTACATCGAGCCTTAAGGGCTCCTAGGTTCACAACCACTAAGTGGCATTCCAAGCTACTCTAGATTCATCCTAGGCATGCTACTAACATGATCCAACATCAATACTAAGGAAGGAACGAAGAGGAAAGGAGAGGAGGAACCTACTGTTGAAGAAACGCAGTCGCGGAGTCAAGCTGGAGCCCCGGCGGAGCAGGAGCCGCCCCTGCGGAACCAGAGGCCGCCCCCTGCGGCGCTTCCGGCCGCACCCGCGGCGGAAGGGAGCCGCCCCCGTGGCCGTCGTGTCTTGGAGCCCCGGAGCCGCCCCGCGGCCGTGCCGAGCCGCGCCCGCGGCTATGTTGGGCCGTGAGCTTGCCGCCGCCCCTGCGGCCATGCCGAGCTGCACCCGCGGCCATGCCGAGCCGCACCCGCGGCGGTGCTGTGCCACTCCCGCGACCGTGCTGAGTCGCCCCTGCGGCCGTCCGCGCCCGCGACCGTGAGGATCCTCCCCCGCGGGTTCTGTGCAGAACGTCGTCTTCTTCGTTTTCGATCGTGGATCCTTGGCTCCAAAGTCCCTCTTCTCTTGCTGGATCTTCTCCAAACACCCATCAATGGTCTTAGGAACCTTTCCTCGACCTAATCGTGCTAAGAACCTATGCATGCAAAGATTTGAGCAAAAACTCCTCAAAAGCTTCATCCATGGCCATGGATGAAGGAGGGAAGAAGGAAGGAATGAACAGCCATGGAGAAGAAGAAAAGAAGGGAGGAAGGAGACTTACCACACCAGATCAGCACTTCTCCTTCTGCAGTCTACACATGCAAGCCTTCAAGCAAAAATGGAGAAGAGAAGAGAAGAGAAGAGAAGAAAAGAAAGTGAGGGAAAGAAATGACGTGAGAGAGAGCAAGGGATGAGAGAGAGGGGGAACATAGGCTGAAAAGGGGTGAGGGGACCAAGGCGTCAGCTGACCTCTTGTCCCTCCCCACGGACCGAGGGGTCGGAAATGACCCCTTGTCATTTCAACCCGGAACGAAGGGTCGGAACACAGAAAAAGGGAAAAACGACTCGTCGGCTCGGGATTTTCTTAGGAATAAATTCCGGCACTCGGCATCTCGGGCCTACGGAAAGATCTATAAACCGCTCTAAGTCCGGAATAAAATTCCGGGCGTTGCAACTAACCCCCCTAAAAACCAGTTTTGTCCCGAAACTTGCTAGACCCAACACTCTCGGATAAACACGTCACGTACCCACGTGGAACTCATAAAACGTCAACCATCGGTTCTAATCCAAGTCTACGTATCATAAAACGTCAACCCATCGGTTCTAATCCAAGTCTACGTAAAAGAATCACATCACGACCTCGCAAGGTACAAATATACTCACACGCACTCACATAACACAACATAACATAACAACACAAAACAAACAAGGAAAGATCCGGGACTAGCCCGACGGTCCTATCGATGTCGCTATATCTGCGTAAAACTCAAGATAGTTCCTCCGGATAGTATCCTCCGTCTCCCATGTAGCCTCATTGGCTCCTCGCCTCGACCACTGAATCCTCAGCATCGGTATCTCCTTCGATCGAGGCGTCTCGTACTCCGCTCTAGACCGCTATCGGGTGCTCTGCAAAAGTATGGTCCGGCTCGACGCATAGGTCCTCGTGGCTGATGATGTGCCTCGGGTCGTGTATGTACTCTCTCAGCTGAGAGACATGAAACATCGGATGTATACCCTCCAACTGCGGTGGCAGTGCTAACCGGTATGCCACCTCACCGACTCTCTCCAAGATCTCGAATGGACCGACATATCGGGGCTTAAATTCCCATTAATGCCGAATCGCTGACGCATCGCGTTGGTGATACCTCAACCACACCTGAGCTCCTACCCTGAACTCGAGAGGTCTACACCTCCTATCCGCCATACGACCTCTGCCGGCTCTGCGCCCGGCCAACATCCTCTCTCGGATTAAGGCAACTCTAGCCACGTCGCCTGTACTTTGATCTGGAGCTACAACGCTAGGACTCCCCGGCTCATCCCAACATAAGGGAGTACGGCATCTCCGTCCATACAATGCCTCATACGGTGCCATTCCAATCGTCGCGTGCCAGCTGCTTTATATGAAAACTCGACTAACGGGAGATGATCTGGCCATACCTGACCCCAATCTAGTACACATGCTCGCAACATGTCCTCCCACTTCCACTGCGGCACGGGCAATGGGTGAAGCTCTCCTCCGGGTCTCCGGTGGTCGATCTTGACCTGCTGGCAGGTCGCGCATCGGCCCACATATCTAGCTACATCGGGCTTGATCCCGCCCCACCAATAAAGTCTCCTCATGTCCTGGTACATCTTACTCGTGCCTGGGTGCACCGAGTAAGGTGTGGAATGTGCCCCATGCAAAATCCGCTCTCTCAACTCCTGATCCGACGGTACACAAACACGTCCATGACGTCTCAATAGTCCGTCTGCTCCTGTGATAAAATGCAGTGCCTCTCCTCGGGACATCCTGTCCCGGATCCTCCTCAAACTGGAACATCCCTCCTGCTTCTGCGGATCTCTCCGGACAGGTCAGGTAATATGTCTGACTCGGACAAGCAACAGTCTGTATCCGGGAACCGGATATCCAACTCCAAGCCTATCAAATCCCTCTACAACCGTGGCTGAACCGTAAGCCGAGCTATAGCCTCCTCTCGAGGTGTCCTCCTACTCAAAGCATCGGCGACTACGTTCGCCTTCCTCGGATGGTACAAAATCTCTAAGTCAAAGTCCTTAATCAACTCCAACCATCTCCTCTGGCGGTTATTCAACTCTCGCTGAGTGAATATATACTTCAGACTCTTATGGTCTGTGAAGATCTGACATGTAGCCCCGTACAAGTAGTGTCGCCAGATCTTCAAGGCATGAATCACTGCGCTAGCTCAAGATCATGGGTAGGCTAATTCTCCTCGCGTACGGCTTCAGCTGCTGAGAAGCATACGCAATAACCCTACCCTCTGCATCAAAACGCACCCAATCGTAGCTTGGAGGCATCACTATACACCACGAAATCCTCTATGCCCTCAGGCTGGGCTAAAACAGAAGCGGAAGTCAACTCCTCTTCCAGCTCCTCGAAACTGCGCTGAAGGCTCGGACCATACGAACCTGGTGGACTTTCTCTCAGCAAGGAAGTGAGGTCGTGCAATCACTGAGAAACCTCCACAAAACGGCGGTAGTATTTCCGCTACGCCCAAGAAACTGCCGCACCTCCTTGACCGTCCTAGGGCGGCCATGATGAAACGGACTCTATCTTCGCCGGTGACACCCTCGCGGTCGGCGGAAACTATATGACCCAAAAATGCCACATCGGACATCCAAAACTCGCACTTAGAGAGCTTAGCGTAAAAACTCTCTATCCTGGGAGACTCGAAGCACCGTCCTCAGGTGTCCCTCATGCTCCTCCCTACTCCGGGAGTAGACTAAGATTTCGTCTATAACCACTACCACGAACTGGTTCAAGAAGTCGATGAAGATGCCGTCATCAACTCCATGAAGACGGCGGTTGCATTCGCGAGCCCAAGTGGCATCATGACAACTCATAACGGCCGTATCTCGTCCTAAATACCGTCTTCGGTACGTCCTCCTTTCTCGATTGATACACTTGAAACGCCAGATGAACACCCTCTACTCTCGGCGGCCATGCAGCTGTAAAACACTTTCCCAACTTGCGCTAAGATCTCAAAAGGGTCCGATGTATCGGAAACTCAACTTCATTCTCGGGTCTTTCTTACTACGATTTCCATTAAGTTTATCCTTTGCCTGTCTCTAACAAAGAAGACCGAACTTTCAATTTACACCGTTGGCTTTGGTTCTTGTCAAACCAAACTTTGATGTTACGTTTCCTCAATTCTTGTGGCAAGTTCTAAGTAACGATGGAAATGCTTTGCTTTACACTGCTCCTACTAACGAGACATGTATGCTATAACTTTTGCATCGTCTCTCCATACTCAATCAAGACCATTCTTGAAGAATCACTTGTACACTTCAAACCGATCACACTTCGAGGCAATTTCCGAAACAGTTGCACCAATGAATCTCCTCTTAACTCACACACATCCATTGTCCATTTTCGTCCACTCGATACTTCATCGTCATCCGGAGTAGATTAGCCATAGGTGGTGTTACTTGGAGAATCTCTCCACAAATCCGGTAATGATCAGTCCATCAAAGAAAACTTGTAACTTCTTTCACATCCTTCGGGGGTTGTCATCCGAGACAACTGGTCATACAACTTCTCCCTTCTTCGAGAGTAGACCAGAATGTCCTATTCGGGCATTAGTAAGCCAATGGAATCACTACAACTCGTAGTGACCATGGTTTGTCCGGAATGCAAAAGTTGCACTATCCCAGTCTCGACTTCTCAATTGGTGACAATCAAACCTTAACTCGATCTTAGAAGAGACCACCGACCCTTGCAACCGTCGAGTAGATCCTCTATACGTGGTAAGGGGACTTGTGTGTTGTTCGGTTCATTGTAGTCGATGTACAAATGGAGATAACCGCTTCTCTTTTCGCAAACTGGTGTTCTCCATAATCACTTCAAATATATTTTTACTCTCTTTTTACCGTTCCTTTATGATCCCACAACCTGGTTACTCTCCCCTACACTCATCCATAGACCACCCGCACATGCGCGTTCTCGGTTGTCACCAATTAGCTGATAACTGACCTTCTCCATGTCAATGACTTACCATTCTTCTATGCTTCCATGTTACCATTCTCATGAAGGCTACCCTCTCGGGGTACTCTACCTTAAACTCCGTTAGTTCATTCTTCATTCCACGCTTCCTTTTCCTTTTGCGAGATAATTATACCCTTCTCGGCGTTGTTGAGTCACATGACTCGCCTTCATAGGCTTAACCGCGCTTCCTGATATCTTGTACGTGCGTCTTCTCAAAATTTCTAACGTTAGTTAGCATCCACGCGTTACTCCCATCTTCTTAGATCATCATTTATACCCACTTCCTCCTTTTTGGCGTTTCTTCCCCTTATCGTCATAGCGGAACCGGTCAACTCCGCGTGAATCCCCACCTTGCCATTCGTCCCATAACTCTCGTAATGTTTACTCTTCACTTAATGTACCTCGTAAGCTTAACTTACGGTATCTTACATCTTTCACACTTGGTTCGATCACGTTCTCATCTTGACTCCAAATCTTAGGAGCGTCTAAGGAAAGCTTCACTTCTCGTGATGGAACACCGCTTTAACCTTGTTAGAATGCACCCATCTCCTCCTCGATTCGCATCTTTAGTTGTTCACGCGTCTTCTCGAAGAACTTTAATTTTGTTTTTCTCCATTGCCTCTTGTCGTACGTAGTCCTCAAACACGGTAGCTCCAACGTACGCTCCTCGTCCTGGCAGATGGAGAACTCTGTGCCCGGACATCACAATGGTCCTATCCCAACCTCGGGAACGATGCTCTCGGCGATATCCTCCACGGGAACGCAACTACTGGTGGATCCACAACTGGCGGTCCGCAATGGGGGATACGTCCCCGACCTCTCGCGCCTGGAGGTCTTCCTACGCGTTCCTGCCCTCTCGGAACGGTAGGGGAAAGAGGGGTCTACCCCTGGCGGGTCCTACGTAATCGGTGCTATTTACGATCTCGGTATGATAAAACTAAAGAAAATGTAAGGTAAGCATAATCACACAATACATCCAAGGCATACAAGCCCAAACGCCCTAAGGCCACATAGATAGCTAAGTACATACAAATCCACAAACATCCTAAGGTATATATATATAATATATATATATATATATATATATATATATATATATATATAACTATGTAATAATCTATACTTCTATTCAGAGATCTATGTCGCCGAGGTTTGCGGAAGGAGTGGTGGCCCGTACATTCTAACCCAAACCCGACTCATGCACATGATTTTGAAAACGAAAAGTCAGAACCCGTGTGGGTTCTGTTTTATACCTCATCCGGCCTTTAAAAAGATTGCGAGTGCCATTGTTGTCAACCTAGAGCTCTGATACCACTTTTATAACACCCCAAATCCGCGGGACTCGGATGCTACGGGCGAGACCTCAAAATGGGTCCCGACCCTTAGCCTGACAACAATTTCACCGGACCTTCCAACAAGGCACAAATAAAGGCGAAAACTCAAAACGTTTTTAATGTATGCGGAAACCGAAAAGTAAGAAACTACAACTTGGAAACTCAGCGAGTCCTCAAAACAACACAACTCTAATACGAAACTTAAACCGTACAACAATAATCCACAATACAAAACATAACCAAAACCATCCCCGTCCTATAATGTACGGAGACCCCGGCTGTCCACTCCTCCACCTCACTCGGCTGCATCCATAACCTGCAAGTCATCTACACAAACGGTTTAAAACCGTTAGCTCATATACTAAGCATTAGAAAAGCGGTGAAGGCACAAACACATACATAGAACATAACATAAAACACACAAGTCCAGTTTATTATCTTTATATTATTAAGTCGTATCCCGTTCTAATTCAACTTCGGTTTGTGACACGAGACCACCGTGGTCTCGCCTCGGTCCCTACTTACCAGCAAAGAATGGTACGGATGCACCCGACCATCTGACCCGCCGGGCTAGTCGCGAGAACCTCCTAGACTCACTCAGTCGTAGGCAGTGATGTCACCGCCCGTTATCATACACTTGGGCCAACATATACATATAAGGTCGGTGGTCCTAATTACCTATTTAATTGTTATAACATAACATAAACACACACCACCAAACACACAATCAATGCTAATACATAAAATACGAGCTAAGTAAGTCCGGAGACTTACCTCGTCACCAAACCCAAGTCACCACACTCTCGCTTCCGTAAGGCGGAAAGCCCACAACCTCCACACATGAAACAGCCCACAATAGTCCATAATTCCACAAGAGTAATCCTCAACCAAAGAGGCACAAGCTAGCCTAGAAGGTCCATCATGCTCACATGCTCATATCCATCACTTACATCGAGCCTTAAGGGCTCCTAGGTTCACAACCACTAAGTGGCATTCCAAGCTACTCTAGATCCATCCTAGGCATGCTACTAACATGATCCAACATCAATACTAAGGAAGGAACGAAGAGGAAAGGAGAGGAGGAACCTACTGTCGAAGAAACAGTCGCGGAGTCAAGCTGGCCGCCCCGGCGGAGCAGGAGCCGCCCCTGCGGAACCAAAGGCCGCCCCCTGCGGCGCTGCCGGCCGCACCCGCCGCGGAAGGGAGCCGCCCCCATGGCCGTCGTGTCTGGAGCCCGGAGCCGCCCCGCGGCCGTGCCGAGCCGCGCCCGCGGCTTGGGCCGTGAGCTGCCGCCGCCCCCGCGGCCATGCCGAGCCGCACCCGCGGCGGTGCTGTGCCGCTCCCCCGGCCGTGCTGAGCCGCCCTGCGGCCGTCCCCGCCCACGGCCGTGATGATCCGCCCCACGGGTTCTGTGCAGAATGTCGTCTTCTTCGTTTTCGATCGTGGATCCTTGGCTCCAATGTCCCTTTTCTCTTGTTGGATCTTCTGCAAACACCCATCACTGGTCTTAGGCACCTCTCCTCGACCTAATCGTGCTAAAAACCTATGCATGCAAAGATTTGAGCAAAAACTCCTCAAAAAGCATCATCCATGGCCATGGATGAAGGAGAGAAGAAGGAAGGAATTGACAACCATGGAGAAGAAGGAAAGAAGGAGGAAGGAGACTTACCCCACCTGATCAGCACTTCTCCTTCTGCAGTCCACACATGCAAGCTCTTCAAGCAAAAATGGAGAGAGAAAGAGAAGAGAAGAAAGAAAGTGAGGGGAAAGAAATGACGTGAGAGAGAGCAAGGAGGAGAAAGATGGGGAACATAGGCTGAAAAGTGGTGAGGGACCAAGGGTCAGCTGACCTCTTATCCCTCCCCACGGACCGAGGGGTCGAAAATGATCCCTTGTCATTTTAACCCGGAACGAAGGGTCGGAATGCGGAAAAGGGAAAACGACTCGTCGGCCCGGGATTTTCTTAGGAATAAATTCCGGCACTCGGCATCTCGGGCCTGCGGAAAGATCTATAAACAGCTCTAAGTCCGGAATAAAATTCCGGGGTTACATCTAAACTCGTTAGTAGTGAGAGGGTTGTCATTCTTTTGTATTAGTGTAATAAAGGTATGATTAATTTGTTTTAATAATTTTCCAAAATGATAGAAACTTTTGACCGCCCTGTACACCGAAGGTCCCACAGTATCCCATATTTGTGGAAAAACCCGCAGGCATACCGTCAGGACCCAGAGATTTGCCACTGCCAATATCAAAGGCTGCTTTTTTGATATCGCTGTTTCAAAATGGTTTAACAAGAAATTCGTTTTCTACTTCAGTTAATTCATTCGAGATAACCTGAAGGAATTGATCATTCACAGACTAGTTACCCCTCGTTGCCTTGAATCTCTTTTTGTAGTCATTCAAAAAGACCTGAAAAATCTCCTCATCAGAGAACACCCACTGGCCAACCTCTCCTTTAATGTTGTTTATCATCTTCCTATTTCTTCCACAAGTGGCTTTTCCAATGGAAAAAACCTAGTATTTTTATCGCCTTTTTCAACCTCTCGTTTCTTGCTTAATCTTAAAATCTTATCATTTATTCCTTGGTTATAGTTCTGTAAATCGAGCTTGCTTAATCTTAAAATCTTATCATTTATTCCTTGGTTATAGTTTCTGTAAATCGAGTTTTGCAGAGTCTCAATGTCGTCATCTAACTTTTTTACCTGTTTATTAATGTTCCCAAAACTCCTTTTACTCCATATTTTAAGTTTTGTTTTAGTTAAGTAGAGCTTTTTACATAATTTAAACATATTTGTACCCGGCACATGAAGAGGCCAAGCTTGTTTAATTATTTTTTCACAATCTTTTCTCTCATTCCACATAAATTCATATCTGAAAGGTTTATTTTTAAATTTCTGGTTATATTCTTCAAATTGATTGAGATCATGCAATGGTCAGAAGTGGTAAATGCATGGTTTCAGACATGGATTTGATTATACTTATTCATTATTTCGAAATGAGCTAGGACTCGATCAAGTTTTTCAAAATTGTTATTATCTCCTTCCTTTCTTTTCCTCCAGGTAAATTCATTCCCTCTCGAGCAAAGGTCCATTAGATTACATTCCTGGATAATCTTATTAATTCTCCGAAATCTACTGAGATTCGGGAAAAGACCACTAATTTTATCTGCCGGACAAAGGGCGTGCAGGTGAAATTTATATCACAGTTAAAATGTTCTAAGACAATGAATCTCTCACCCGAGCAAATGATTTTGATTTTTTCGTTAATCAATTTAAACCCTTTCCAAAGCAAACATAAACCACCTGCATGCCCAACGACAGGGATAACAAAACAGTTATCGAAACCGGCATTGCTCCATGACATCTCACTCGGTTCTTTATTCGTTTTTGTTTCGGATAGCACAATCATATCAATATGATCATTTTGACTAGTAATTTTAAGGTCTGTTTAAAAATTCTTACGGCCCATCCCCTGACCGTTCCAATACGTAATCTTCATGTTAAACCACTTATTAATAGAAAACGTTCGTTTTAACTGATTAAGACCCGGCATGCTAGATCTCCAGTACTTTCAGGAGGTTTCTTAACATTAATTGTAAGGGACATGACGCTTCGGCATAAGGCTCTAGATCGAGGGAACAATCTAGGACCTAGCCAACGCTTCATGAAACTCGTCTTGGCTCATTTTCGTAGCATGAGTAACTCAAGGTTAAACTTACACCTTAACACAGGGTACAGAGCATTATAAAACCATTCCTGAGTACATTCTGAAAACATAAGAACCGAGGGGAAGCAAAAAGCAGTAATCCGGTTGGACTTCCATTCGAAGATAGGAGTCCAAGGAGGATTACAATTGACAGCTGGAACACCAACCGTCCACCAAAAGTCACATAGCCGAGGAACAAGAGCAACCTGAAATAAAAAATTTAAAATCACTGTTAGCGTTTGATGTTCAATGGTAACCAGCTTTGATTCATATTTCGTATCAAAAACATACCTTAACCCACAAAGCAAAAGGATGAACTTCATTTCAAACTAATTTATTTCTTCAGTTTCTTGGCTCCCTTCAGAGCAGAGGAAGCAGTGTCATCATCAAAATCCATAGACTTTCTCTTGCTTGATTCAAAGTTAGTTTTCTCATAATTTCTGACCTCCATATTATTCAGCAACACATTCACAGTGTTAAAGGATTGGAAAGAGTGCTCTGAGAAAAAGTCCTCATCACCTTCTTCCACATCCAGTTCATCATCAATCTGAAAATCAGCAATAGCAAAATCTTGATTAAACTCAGGAGTGTCATTATCATTCGGGACCAATAAGTCAGAAGCACCAAAAGGGGGGGATAATTGGCATAGAAAACTCATCATTCTCAAGCAGAGGGTTCAGTAATGGTTTCAGACCTGTTTTCATTTTCCTCATTATTATCAACATTAGGGACAACCTTCAGGCCCAGTGCAGAAGAGATACCAGCACCCAGTTCCGGCAGAGCTTCACTGGGGGCACCTTAGAAGCAACTGGATCCTCAGGTTTCAAGTGCTCAGACTTCAAACTTTCATTTGATTTCTTATGGCTATTAATTGAGCTATTAGGACATACGTCAGACTTGAAATTGATTGTTATACCATCTCGGCCAGACAGATAGGGTCTGAAAGCTCCTGTGGTCAAGGGAGTAGCAACATTCTTCTTGCTAGTACCATCTTTAATTTTCCAGCGGGCTTCATTCCAATGCTCATGAATTTTTCCTTTGCCTTTCCTGTCATTCCTGCTTCTCTTAAAATTGATACTCATTCTTTTTGCTTGTGTGACACGAAGAGGGCAGCTATCAAAAGCATGACCTTCCTTCCCACAATAACCACAACCCTTAGAAAAATCTTCAAACCAAATTGGATAATCATGCAAAAGATCATTCTCATCAGGAATTGGGACTGAGTCATTGATAATTTTCTTCTCATCCACATCTATATTAATACAGATTCGAATATAGCTTCCAATTTTCCCATTCATATAAAAAGGATCCAGTTTAATGAATTTTCCACCTTGATTCTCTTCAATGATAGTTTTTATAGCTTCTTTGTGGGCATACTCTGTTGGGAGCAGAGAGATTCGGACCCAAAGGTCTAGTTCGGTGACAGGTTTTGTCAATGTGTTGAAGTTTGGTTTCCATGGTTTAAGGATCACAAGATGACCAAGGACATGGTAAGGCCTGAGATCCCAAACCAATTTTCTATCTACTGGGTTCGAGAAATTAATCTCGAACCAATATTTTCCTTTAGGAATCATGTTCACTTCCCCTTTAACATTTTTCCACTCAGCCAACAATTTATTTCTTACTTTCGGAAAGTCAATAGGGTCACCAAAAACATGACCCATCAAGCAAGACTCTTTAAGTTTTTGGAAATCGGTTCTTACCTTAGCAAGCTTGGACAAATAACTTGGAACATCCAAATTATTCTTGTTGAAAGAGCTCGGGATAGCAGGGTAGAAACCCACTCTGCCGCCTATTTTTTCCTTCACAGATTCGTCATTCTGTTTGATATCAACACCAATAGAAGGCTGGGGAATGGAGCAAATAACTTCTTTAAAAGATTTGGAAGAGGAAGCATGTTGGACGATTGACCAGGGAGGTCACTCATGCAAACAAAATACACAAGTATTAGCAAAAACAACCAGAGAGAGCACCTTCCAGAGAGGAAACCGTTCGTTCTTGGTACCCAATAAATAAGCCAGCTAATAATCTTCGAAGGGGGGAGAACAGTAAAGCTTGTCATAAGATAATTTCAAGATCTTGTACTTAGGAAAATAAAAAATTGAGAAGTAGGAAAAGTTACCTAGGGTCGTAGCCATAGAGCATAGAGTAATGATACTAATCCGAAGGAGATTCAAAGACCAAACCTTTTCCCACCCATCGGCCCCAACCGAAGCGAAGATCTTCACAAAGATTTTGGTATAGCCGAACGAGAAAAAGCCTGAAGCCAGCCTACTCCACATGCTAAAATGTAACACCCTGATTCCGTAGGACTCGAGGTGCTACTGGGCTAGGATCTCACAATGGATCCTGACCCTAGCCTGACAACAAGTTCACTGAATCTTACAACAAGGCACTAATAGATTAAATACAAACGTCAAACTGATATATACATGTGTCAAAAGGTAATACAGAGAACCGCTGAGTACAAAAGAAACAACACTGTACATCAAAAGATCCCATAATCCCCGATACGACCCAGTGTACGGAGCCCTCAGCGGATCACCCCTCTGGATCACTTTGCAGCTCTCCTAACCTTCAAAGGATCTACAACACGGTATAAAACCGTTAGCTAACCATACGCATATATAAGAAGATGCATAAGCACAATCACACACCAATGAATAGTAAACACATCACCATGCTATCACACATTTACCCGGTTTATTATCTTAATAACGTCCAATCACTCAAGCGTATAAATATATATATCAATATGAATATATGTGACACGAGGAATATATCCCTCGCCTCTCGAGAGTGGTGCCAGCTGGAGTGGTGATCCGGTCCCACCTCCCGTGTACCCTATGGGAGTGGTGCAGGTGGCCGGCCCACTGAGCCAGACTGGCCTGCCCTTAGAGAACCTCCAGACTCCCAGCGGGATGAAAGGACAAGTTGTCACGGCCCTATAATGGGCAGTCACTAAACAATAGGTAGGTAATCATCAAAACTCATGCTATCAATCATATAACACACACACCACTCATGCACACATCCAATATATGGATGGTAGCTAAGTAAGTCCTATGGACTTACCTCAACCTCGGAAGTCTCAAACTCAATCGGCTCCAACTCTAAAGATCAACACTGCCTAAACAAGGCATAACAACATATATCAAACTCGTATCCATCACAGGGGTCACACCTAGACCCAAGGGATCCATAAGGATCGTATCCTAACTCATAAACCTCAAAGCCATAACCGGCATAAACGATAACATGATCATCCTCATTCTACCCTCATATACGTACCTAGCATGCCACTAAACCGCTCATACTAGGAAGGAAAGGATCTACCCAACTCTAGGTAGACGCACCTGCGTAACGGAAAGACGCAGGGGGGGAAAGGCTCGGCCGCAGGCGCGGTGACAACGGCCGCAAGCAAGCGCAGGCACGGGCGCTGTGACACGGCTCCCGCAGGGGTGGCGGCTTCCAGGTGCGGGTGCAGCAACAAAGGTCCCGTAGGGGTGGCTTCTCTGGACCGCGGGGCGGCGACAGTGCAGAAGATGATCTTGCGGTTCCTCTTCGGCTCTTCACTGATCAACTCAGTCTTTTTCATTCCAAAGTCACATACAACCATATACATACACAATCCCACATCAACATACATCTAATCCTAAGTTAAGCAAAGGAATCAAAGGAAGAAAGAAGAGAAGAAGAAGAATACATACCACACTTGTGGTCCCAGGCTGCAAAGAGGATCAACCACCTCATCAGCTAGTTCTCAAGCTCAGCAACAACCTCTACCATCATCATCATCATCAGCCACACCAAAACACTTCCAAACTCTAAAGAAACCAAGAAGAAGATCAAGGAGGAAGCAAGAAGAACGTGAAGGCAGCTGGGAAAGGGAATGAAGATGCTCAGCAAGCCAAAGCAAAGGGATTAGGTTAAAGAAGTGAAAGAGTAAAGCACGGGTCAAAGGTCAACAAAGCCGGCTGCAGCCGTAGGAAACCGCAAGGGCGGGTTTCCTGGCCGCAGGGGCGGAACAACAGAGGAGCCGGAGGGGCAGCTCCACGAACCCGCAGGGGCAGCTCCACGAACCCACAGGGGCGGCTACGGCCGAAACGGCTCCCAAAGGCTAAGGCTCTTACATAAAATGGCCACCAAGTACACCCGAAACCAACCAAACACCAGGGACAACATAGCTAGCCAAGAGCACCCGAAATCCATCACCCCTTTCACAATCAGATTTGACTTGAGCCCTAATGCCATAGATTCTTCGCCTAAACACAATCCACAAAATATTCGAAATCTCATAGACTCACATAGAGGAGGGATCTGACACTTTGTTCACACAATTGGCAAAGAGACGGCTAGCGGCACCGGGCGCGTTCTTTAGTAGCAGCAACACTCCAAAAACAATGAATTACATCATATTTATGGTGATCTATGATCGAAAACAAATTTTCTCAAAGTTTAACTTTTTAATTAAGTTACTTAAATATGTAGGAATAGTTGATGCTCTTGTATAAAATTATCTTACAAGGTTTTATTCATATTTGATAGCACAAAGTTTTTTTTTCCCCTCCACATACATTGATGGATATTGGAGACTTCAATCAAACACATGGTTTCTAGGTTTGATCATGTTGTAAGTCGTTTAGTTTTTCAGCCTATAGCAGTATTATAACAGTATTATAACATTGACATTATAGATATAAATCATATAATATACATATTGTTAATGCTTTCAATACGAATATATAATGGTAACTGGTAAGCTATAGATTCAATTAAAAATAAATGATTTGAGAAAATAATTCTTAATCTATACACACTTATACACACTTGAATTCAGTTTTCTTAAAATTTTAATATGACCTAGACGTTTATTTATTTAATTTTCATATGTAATATTTGTCTTATATTATTATAAGATATAAATAAATTTAAATTATAAAATTCCAAGACGTTGTACTTTATTTAAAATAAAACTTGTGCTTCAAGTCCGAAGACTAGTATTTTTATACTAATAATAGCGTAGATGGTAATTTTATAATTTATTTATACATTAAAAAAAATTTAGACTTAGTTTTTTACATGTTCCTTTTCTTAAGCTAATTTCTTTAAAAGTTAAAAGTTTCAACTTTACTAGTTCATAATTCGCACCCTGTGCGGGTATATTTATATATTGGATATTTTGAGTAACATGTCATAAGCTTATATATATATTTATGAAACGTTATAATAGTCATTCATAACGTTTCATAAATACAATTTATTGAAGACAAAACAAAATATGTTTTCAAAGTTTTCAATGTATATAGCTATTTAGATCTTGTTTAAATAATAGATGGAACATTTGGTTGTCTTTACATGTGAGTTAGATTTATTGAAATACTTGAAAACCAATTATTTAAAGTTATAGATGTTAAATACTTAAAAACGGAAATAATAATAACAATACAAATTAAATTGATATAATAAAAATAATTACATGACTTAATAATAATAATAATAATAGTAATAATAATAATAATAATAAAAGCGCTAAAGTATACAACTATTGTGGAACTTGATAAAAACTACGAACATTATAATTAATTATGGGGGATTTAAAACACAATAAAATAGGGTTCATATGAATACAACAACGAAATTTTATTTCAAAGTTTTCTAAAATTAGCGATTCGGATATTGTCCGAATAAAAAATAAAATTTGATTATCCTTAACTGTGAGTTGGATATATTGAACAATTGTTATGATTGATTCACTATTTATGCTATGGAGGAATCAAGAAGATACTTCACGTCGTATTTTGTTTTTTCTTTGCCGTCTACGATGCTTGGTATCCTAAATAAAAAATTTCTAATTTCTTTTTTTATTTTTACATCTAATCCAGTCGATCAACCCATTTTCTTCAAAATAAAATTGACAAAATTTAACAAATAATTTGAATTATTAAAAAACATATTTATTTTTACATATATTTTTTATTAGAAAATAGGTAGAGAACTCTAGTTTGTATTCATTTATAATAGTATTAATATTGAAGTATAAAAGTATGTATTGTGCAAGAGCCTTAGTCTTTCGGACCGAGATTGGACCTTAGCCGAGATTGGCCTTTCCGCACCCGCGGGCATGACTGCCGCCTCTGCGGATTTCCGCCCCTGCGGCTCAGGGAACTCCCCTGCGGTTTCCGACGGCTGCCGCCGGTTTTATTGACTCCTTTGACTTGTGCTTTACCCTTTGCTTACTTCTTTCTTTCCCTTGGCTGATCAAGGGTTTCATCTTCACTTCTCTTCCTCAGTGCTCACGTCCGCCTTGCCTCCCCTTCACCCTTCTTGATCTTGTTCTTGATCTCTCTTGAGTTTGGAAGAGTTTTGGTGTGTGTGGTTGATGTTGGTTGATGAGTTAATGTTTATGCTGAGCTTGGAAGCCAGCTACTGAGGGTTTGATCTCTCCTTGCAGCCTAGGACCACAAAGGTGATAAGTGTTCTTGCTTCTCCTTCTTTCTTTCCTTGATTCTTCCTTCCTTAGCTTAGGATTTGATGTATTGATTATAGATTAATGTTGGAATGTGTATGTATATGTATGAGTGTGAATTTGGATGAGAGAAGACGTGATTTGATCACGTGAAGAGCCAAAGAGAAGCCGCGGGTTCACGTTCTGCACAGATGCCGCCCCCGCGCCTAGAAGCCACCGCCCCTGCGGAAGCCGTGCCGCAGTGCCCGTGCCATCGCCAGTGCCTTGCCTGCGTCCCGTGTCATCGCGCCTGCGGCTGATCCCCGCCATGCCTGCGGGTTGTCTACTCCTCTCCTGCGTCCCTTGATCACGCAGGTGCGTCTTGTTCCGGGACTACCCATAGTGGGGTAGCTCCTTTCATTTCCTAGTATGAGGGAACTAGTACCATGTTAGGTCTCGGATGTTGATGAGTATGATATAGATATGCCGGTTAGGGCTTTGAGGTTTACGAGTTGGATATGATTCCTATGGATCCCTTGGGTCTAGGGATGACCCCTTTGTGTGATAGGAGTTTGATATATATATATGTATGCCTTGTATAGACCGTGTTGTCCTCCAGTTTGGAGTGGACCTGAGTGAGAGCTGATCGTAGTGATACGACTTCTGAGATTGAGGTAAGTCCATAGGACTTACTTAGCTACCATCCTTATATTGGATGTGTGCATGAGTGGTGTATGTGTTATCTGCTTTATATCATGAGATATGATGATTACCGACCTATGGTATAGTGATTGCCCATTGTAGGGCTTCACAGCTGTCCCTTTCATCCCTTTGGTGTCTGGGCGGTTCTCTGTGGTTGGGTCAGACTTGGTAAACGGTTGGCCACTCTCCTTTCCCTCAGGGTACACGGGTGAGTGAGACCAGGGACCACTCCATCTGCCATGAGCACCTAGAGGCGAGGGTTATATTCCTCGTATCACATATGTTCATATTGATATATATATATATACGAGTTGATTGCTGGACTTTATAAAGATAATGAACTGGGTAAATGTGTGAAATCATGTTGACTTGTTTAGTATTATTTTGATGTGTGTTTGTGCTCTACATCTTCTTATATATGCGTATGGTTAGCTAACTGTTTTATACCGTGTTGCAGATCCTTTGCAGGTTAGGAGAGCTGTAGAGTGATCCAGAGGGGTGATCCGCTGAGGGCTCCGTACATTGGGATCGTTATCGTGGGATATGGGATATTCGATGTACGGATATATGTTTCTTTTGTACTCAGCGGTACTTATGTACTACCTTTTGAGATTTATATATCAGTTTTACGTTTTGTATTTAATCTATCAATGCCTTGTTGTAAGATTCAATGAAATTGTTGTCAGGCTAGGGTCAGGATCCATTGTGAGATCCTAGCCCAGTAGCACCTCGAGTCCTACGGATTTGGGGTGTTACAAAGTTGGTATCAGAGCAAGGTTGACAACAATGGCACTAGTAATCTGCAATAAAGTTCAAATAGATAAATACACAGAACCCGAAAGGGGTCTGACTTTTCAAAAGGTTTTGGTTTTGAAATGAGTACAAAATGTTTTGGGATATCGTGTACGTGAGCCATCACCCCTTTGAAGATCTCGACAGTGTATATATATAGATATTCTGTTGTGATTGATTTGATATATACATACGACATATATATAGCCTTCTGAGTTAGGTTTACGTCCTCTGCAGATGGTTCAGGCTAGAGCCTTACCTGCAGTTGGACGAGGTAGAGGTAGACCCCCTCCAGATAGAGGACGGGGTAGGACTTCCGCTGTTGATCCACGTGTAGCGGAAGAGGCTCACGAGGACGTTGCTGAGAGTGTCGTTCTTGAGACTGGGAACAGCGTAGCTGGGAGACAGGGTCCACAGGGAGTCCAGTCAAATGACTCGGATTATGTCTCCATGGGAGGACCAGAGTTTCGTGATTATTTCCGGCGAGTGGAGGAGGCTGCCAGAGCAGGTAGACCTATCCCGGATCTGCCAGTACATGAGGGATCATCTGAGAGATCCCATAGGGTTACACAGGTGTCAGCTGCACCGACACCTATAGCTGAGACAGCTCGAGTTACAGAGGAGCATAGAGGGCCTACACCAGACACTTGGTTGAAGGCATTCCACCAGATGGGTGTACCCCCTTTCTCTAGGAAGGTGGGGCTCGAGGTTGAGTTGTGGATTGGACATGTGGACTCAGCTCTGGAGTCCATTAGATGTCCAACAGACAGGCAGATTGAGTTAGTGCAGACTCTATTTAGAGATTTGGCACAACACTGGTGGAGGTCTGTATGAGTACAAGTTACCAGTTATGAGCAGATGAGGACTATGATTCGAGAGCGTTTCTGCCCTGCCTCGCTGAGGAGGGAGAAACTGCGAGACTTTGTTGAGGCTGGATTCGAGGATGTAGCAGTCTCAAAGGCTATCAGGAGATTCCAGGAGGAGCTGACATTGCTGGGACCAGCTGCACCTTCTGTGGATCAGCATGTGTATCTGTTTTCCCGACGACTGAGGGATACTACCCGGACCTATATGGCGGGTTTCCACTGTCAGACTCTTATGGATTATCAGGACAGAGCTTCCGTCTATGAGCGAGAGCGGGCTAGTCAGAGGAGAGCTTCTCAGACCGGAGGGTCTGAGAAGAGACAGCGTACTGGGCAGACTAGTGGTGCTGGTGGGACTGCTAGTGCATGACGAGGTCAGAGTCGCCAGAGTCGTCCCTCTTCTGCCTCAGTTGTAGATAAGGGAGTACAGTGTTACAACTGTGGTGGTTTTGGGCATATGCGGCAAGTGTGCACGAGACAGACAGTGACTTGTTACATATGTGGCAGGCTAGGTCACAAACATATTTTTTGTAGACGGGGTGGAGCTTCGTCTCAACAGGGTTCTACTCCTGCCAGTATAGCGGGAGGTGGGCAGAGGCCACCTCAGCAGCAGCAGACACAGGGACAGTAGAGAGTCCCAGATTGTCCTATCACTCAGGGATCTGCTCTTGGGTTGGGTAGAGGCAGAGGTCGTGGTGGGAGCACCACTGACACCAGAGGGCCACAGGGCCGAGTTTTTGAGCTGAGGAGTGCAAAGGAGCCAGCTGCACCGACTGTTACAAGTACCATTCTGATCCATGGTTTACCTGTTAGAGTTTGTTTGATGCTGGAGCTATGTCTTCTTTTATATCTGATGCTTGTATTGGGTGTTTGAGTTTAGATATGATTGAGGGAATACCCTTTAGTATAGGGTTACCTGATGGTAGTAGGGTCAGAGGTACCCATGAGATTCATGACTGTCCCATTTCTGTAGGGACCCGTGCTTTACTAGTTGACTTCTCTGTCATGCCATTAGAGCATGAAGAAGTCATACTAGGTATGGATTGGATGGATAGACTTTCTGTAGTCTTAGATGTAGGTAGGAGGATTGTTACCCCCTCTACCGAGTTAGGACAGATAGAGGTTTTCCGAGGTTGGGACCTTGGAAAATCTGGTATGGTTATCAGTGCGATACGAGCAACTAGGTTGATTGCATAGGGTTGTGAGACATTCTGGTATTATGCCAAGAAGGAGGGGGAGAGTCCAGCATTAGAGGATATCCCAGTGGTATGTGAGTTTGCAGATGTGTTTGTTGAGCTGTCCAGTTTACCGACTCAGAGGAGTGTGAACTTTGGTTTCGAGTCAGAGCCTGGTATGAGGCAGATCTCGAAGGCCCATATCGGATTGTGCTTGTTAAGATGTTGGTGCTGAAGAAGTAACTCGAGGAGTTGGCCGAGAAGGGTTTTATTCACCCTAGTGTATCTTCATGGGGAGCACCTGCTCTCTTTGTACGGAAAGAGGACGGATCGTTGAGATTGTGTATAGATTACAGAGAGCTGAACAAGGTGACCATTAAGAACAAGTATCCATTGCTGTGTATGGATGACTCGTTGGATCAGCTTCAGGGAGCGACAATATTTTCCAGGATTGATCTGCGTTCAGGACATCACCAGCTGAGGGTGAGAGAGCCGGATGTGCACAGGACAACACTCCGGACCAGATATGGCCACTACGAGTTTGTAGTGATACCATTTGGGCTTATGAATGCCCCAACCGTATTTATGGGGTTGATAAACAGTATCTTCATCGACTTCCTGGATCAGTTTGTTGTGGTTTATATTAATGATATTCTGGTGTACTCTCGCAGTAGAGAGGAGCATGCAGAACAGTTGAGGACTGTATTGCAGGTTTTATGGGATAGAGAACTTTATGCTAAGTTTTTAAGTGCAAGTTTTGGGATGCCAGATGTAGCATTCCTGGGTCATGTGGTATCAGCTGAAGGAATTAAGGTGGATTCGGCCAAGATTGAGGCAGTAGCAGCATGGACTACACCGACGAACTTCAAGGAAGTACGTAGCTTCCTTAGCCTAGCCGGTTTTTACAGACGCTTTGTGGAGGGATTTTCTGTGATTGCCCGTCCACTAACAAGTTTGCTGAGGATGACTACCAGATTTGTGTGGTATGATCAATGTATGCAGAGTTTGGAGGAGCTGAAGAGACGTTTGACCTCTGCTTCTGTTTTGGGCACGACCAGAGGGTACAGAGGGATTTAATCTGGTTAGAGTCGGACATTCAGTTTCCGGATGAGGATACCCGGCTGAGTACTTTAGAGGTTCTACCTGATCTGTTGGGTGAGATCCAACAGAAGCAGGAGACCTGCCCGACCTTGATGAGGATTTGAGATAGGATGTCTCGGGATGAGACACCATAGTTCCTGCTAGGAGCAGATGGAGTTTTGAGACGCTGTGGTCGCGTCTATGTACCTGCTGATACAGAGATGAGACAGAGGATTTTACAGGAGGCTTACTGTACACCTTACTCTGTACATTCAGGTACGAGTAAGATGTATTAGGACTTGAGACGTTTATATTGGTGGGAAGGGCTGAAGGCCGATGTGGCCAGATTTGTGGCATAGTGTGCGACCTGCCAGCAAGTCAAGATAGAGCATTGCAGACCCGGAGGTGAGCTCCATCCACTTCCTGTTCCACAGAGGAAGTGGGAGGACGTCACCATGGATTTTGTGATCGGGCTGAGACTGAGCCGGAGTTTTGATGCCATCTGGGTTATTGTGGACATATTGACGAAGACGGCACGTTTCATTCCCATTAGGGAGACGAGGCCGGTGAGCAGATTAGCTGAGGAGTACACTAGGCAGATAGTGAGATTCCATGGTGTACTGAGAACGATCGTCTCAGACCGAGATGGACGATTTGATTTACCTCGAGGTTCTGGTAGTAGATTCAGACTGCCTTGGAGACGAGCTTACATTTTACTACTGCGTTCCATCCTCAGACAGATGGTCAGTCAGAGAGGACCATAAAGACGTTGGAGGATATACTGCGAGTTTGTGTATTGGCATACATCTATTAGGATGGCCCCTATGAGGCACTGTATGGGAAGAGATGCCGTACTACATTATGTTGGGATGAGCAGAGCGGTGTTAGTGGTTTGACCCTGATCAGATTCAGGATGATGTGGTTCGAGTAGCATTGATTCGAGAGTGGAAGTTGACTGCCCAGAGCCGTCAGAAGTCGTATGCTGATAGAAGGCGTAGACCTCTAGAGTTCAGAGTTGGAGCCCATATGTGGCTGAGAGTGTCCCCGACACGAGGTGTTAGGCGATTTGGCATTAATGGAAAGTTGAGCCCCGATATGTCAGACCGTTCGAGATTTTGGATCGGGTTGGGAGTGCAACTTACAAGTTAGCTTTGCCTCCAAGGTTAGAGGGTGTTCACCCTGTATTTCTTGTGTCTCAGTTGAGGGAGTATATATCAGATCCGAGACATATTGTGAGTTATGATGATTTGGTGGTTGAGCCGGACCACACATTTGTTGAGCATCCGATTGCAGTCCTAGAACGAGGTATGAGACGCCTACGTTCGAAGGACATTTCTATGTTGAGGATACAGTGGTCGAGACGAGGACCTGATGAGGCTACATGGGAGACTGAGGATAGTATCCAGAGGAACTATCGAGAGTTTATGCCGAGATAGATGTACCAGTAGGATTGACGAGTAGATCTTAGTACTATCTTGGTGATATTATGCTTATGTGCTTATATGCCATGATGTGTTTTTTTCCGTACTAGCCGTGATGTGATATGTGATCTTAGTAGATCTTGTTGTGCTAGTACGACTAATATTTATAGCTGGAGATGGCTCTTTCCTCCATGATATTGTGATATGTGATAGGTTTAGCTGGAGATGGTTCTTTCCTCCATGCTACTTTGGTGGACATAGTATTGCTGGAGATGTTTTCCTCCATGCCTTTCTGTTATGAGTATGATACGGCTAGATATGTGATGCCTCTAGGCCTTGTGATGTGTTTATGGTTTGGGTAGAGATGGTTTTCCTCTATGCCCTGGATAGTGTATTGTTGCTGGAGTTGACGGGTTCCTCCACGCTTATGTTTGAGGTTATAGAGTGGTATAGGTTGATACCTTATGAGCGGAGATGTGATTCCTCCGATAGAGAGAGTTTTACCTCGGCTTTTGAGTCCGAGTGGTTTCAGGACTTTGCAAGTTTCGGGACGAAACTTGTTTTCAGGGGGGTGAGATGTAAGAGCCTTAGTCTTTTGGACCGATATTGGACCTTAGCCGAGATTGGTTTTGGCCGAGATTGGCCTTTCCGCACCCGCGGGCATGACTGCCGCCCCTGCGGCTCAGGGAACCGCCCTTGCGGTTTCCGACGGCTGCCGCCGGATTTGTTGACTCCTTTGACCGTGCTTTACCCTTTGCTTACTTCTTTCTTTCCCTTGGCTGATCAAGGGTTTCATCTTCACTTCTCTTCCTCAGTGCTCACGTCCTCCTTGCTTCTCCTTCACCCTTCTTGATCTTGTTCTTGATCTCTCTTGAGTTTGGAAGATTTTGGTGTGTGTGGTTGATGTTGGTTGATGAGCTAATGTGTATGTTGAGCTTGGAAGCCAGCTATTGAGGGTTTGATCTCTCCCTGCAGCCTAGGACCACAAAGGTGGTAAGTGTTCTTGCTTCTCCTTCTTTCTTTCCTTGATTCTTCCTTCCTTAATTTTATATTAGAAGTATTAATTATAGATTAATGTTGGAATGTGTACGTATATGTATGTGTGAATTTAGATGAGAGAAGACGTGATTTGATCACGTGAAGAGGCAAAGAGAAGCCGCGGGTTCACGTTCTGCACACACGCCGCCCTCGCGCCTAGAAGCCGCCGCCCCTGCGGAAGCCGTGCCGCAGCGTCCGCGCCAGCGCCTTGCCTGCGTCCTGTGTCACCGCGCATGCGGCTGATCCCTGCCGTGCCTGCGGGTTGTCTACTCCGCTCCTGCGTCCCTTGATCACGCAAGTGCGTCTTGTTCCGGGACTACCCATAGTGGGGTAGCTCCTTTCCTTTCCTAGTATGAGGGAACTAGTACCATGCTAGGTCTCGGATGTTGATGAGTATGATATAGATATGCCGGTTAGGGCTTGAGGTTTACGAGTTGGATATGATCCCTATGGATCCCTTGGGTCTAGGTGTGACCCCTTTGTGTGATAGGAGTTTGATATATATATATCTATGTATTCCTTGTATAGGCCATGTTGTCCTCCAGTTTGGAGTGGACCTGAGTGAGAGCTGATCGTAGTGATACGACCTCTGAGATTGAGGTAAGTCCATAGGACTTACTTAGCTACCATCCTTATATTGGATGTGTGCATGAGTGATGTATGTGTTATCTGCTTTATAGCATGAGATATGATGATTACCGACCTATGGTATAGTGATTGCCCATTTTAGGGCTTGACAGCTGTCCCTTTTATCCCTTTGGAGTCTGGGCGGTTCTCTGTGGTTGGGTCAGACTTGGTAAGCGGTTGGCCACTCTCCATTCCCTCAGGGTACACGGGTGAGTGAGACCAGGGACCACTCCAGCTGCCATGAGCACCCAGAGGCGAGGGTTATATTCCTCGTGTCACATATGTTCATATTGATATATATATATATATATATACGAGTTGATTGCTGGACTTTATAAAGATAATGAACCGGGTAAATGTGTGATATCATGTTGACGTGTTTAGTATTATTTTGATGTGTGTTTGTGCTCTGCATCTTCTTATATATGCGTATGGTTAGCTAACGGTTTTATACCGTGTTGTAGATCCTTTGCAGGTTAGGAGAGCTGCAGAGTGATCCAGAGGGGTGATCCACTGAGGGCTCCGTACACTGGGATCGTTATCGTGGGATATGGGATGTTCGATGTACGGATATATGTTTCTTTTGTACTCAGCGGTACTTATGTACTACCTTTTGAGATTTATATATCAGTTTTACGTTTTGTATTTAATCTATCAATGCCTTGTTGTAAGATTCAGTGAAATTGTTGTTATGCTAGGGTCAGGATCCATTGTGAGATCCTAGCCCAGTAGCACATCTAGTCCTACGAATTTTGGGTGTTACATATTAAGATTGTGCTAGTTTATGAATTGCTCATGAAATCAAAGCGCTTTCGATTCCTTTCAATTTAAAGTGAATTTATTGAGCACAAATATAGTTAAACTATTTAATAAAATCCATAAAACTCCGTTTGCCGCAAATAACCTTGTATTCTCCAATATAATTCGATACTCCCGTTTCTCAATACTTATTATTTAACCGTAAAATTTTGATTCATAATATTTGGTCTTATAAATGTTATTAATACCTTAAACTTTCTATAAATATATTTCTAACTACATTTTCATTATTGTTTGTATTTTCAACA
Organism: Fagopyrum tataricum; assembly: GCA_002319775.1. NCBI lineage: Eukaryota > Viridiplantae > Streptophyta > Magnoliopsida > Caryophyllales > Polygonaceae > Fagopyrum > Fagopyrum tataricum. The sequence goes on along the minus strand of CM008280.1, from coordinate 38,021,197 downwards.
CTATTTCATCTCTTCCGATACTACTCTCTATATTCTATCATCGTTTTTATAAAAAAATTTACAATTATCATGCATCATCAAATATTATAATTTTTACTTTTAGATTTCTTAATATGTGTATTTTTTACCTTAATGACATCTATTGATAACCGGAGAGAGGGAGTATAAAACATACTGATTTAATTTCTTCTTCTTTTTTTTTCCAGATCGTATAAAATGATTGATTTTGAATCGTATCAGTTAAAATTTCGGTTAAATGATTTTAAATGATTTGAAATTATTTCTTAAATTTTTAGATTTCAAACTACTAATAATAAATAATATATTTTTATTTCTATTTCAGTTAAATGAATTGAAGAAAAAAAGTTAAATTAAAATTCGGATGATAATTTTTTAAAACTTCAAATTAATTAATTTTAGAAAGATACTTACGTCTTGGTTTCAATTTTTTAAAAATAATCAAACTATGAATATTGCTTTTCAGAATAAAGTATGTAATCAATTCCTAAATTTTAGGGAGAATTGATTTTAATTAGATTCGATAGATCTCGATAATATTTTGATAAACTTTGAATCTCCCAAAATAATTATCCTCATTAGCTTTGGAAATTTAATAGAAATTTTTTTAATCTTGTTAAAATTAACAAATGGTCTATTGTGCGGAACACACCATAAGTTCACAACCGAATTGAACATATATACAACAAATACAAACACGATTAGTGATTCGGAGACTAATCGATACAACGATGTCTTGATTATGGGATTAATAAATAATATTAGAGACTATTTTTATAATGATATTTTATGAGTCCACTATATAGTATTGTTATTCACAAACATATGTATTGAAATCTAATTGACCACCATAATTTGTTAAATTACTTATACAAACAAAATCTTGTACTAAAGTCCAATAGATTACAATTTATACATTACTTGATTGCTGCAGAGGTATTGAGAATTTGAGACTGACATTCACGCCCTTCTGATTTGTCCTACTGCCAAGGTTATTTGGAGACTCAAGCCAACTTTGAAGGGTCTAGGAAGAAAAGCCACCACGGTTATTGCATGGGCGGAGGAAGTGTTCTTGTCATGTGATGAGCATCAAGTTATGTTATATTTGCACGAGTAGAAATATGCGGATCTTTGAAGGTCGCGTCTCTCTAGCCTCCGATTCGGTAGCTGAAGGAAAAACCTTTCTCCAGGATTCTCTCAACAGCTCTTCGACGATGAATCATTCTAGCATTGTTTGGAAAGCTAGTCAAGGATGGAGCAAACTGATAGTGCAATCCGACTCAAAGTCGATCATTGATAAAGTTCGTTCAGGAGTAGCTTCGATCAAGAGGGCATCATTGGTTCGATCCTTGGCATAATTCATTCCCAATGATAGTAGATTTGCATCAAAGAAGGGAAAACACGTTAACTCTTGCTTCACATCGCTTACATGCATATGAATGGAGATATTCGACCATAAATAATACATTCAAAGAGAACTTTAATATTAAACAATGTTAAAGAACTTATAAGAGGATATAAAAATATTTGAAAATCCATACCAGTAGAGCAGTAATCAAACAAAGGGAAACATGATATTAAACCAAAATATAAGCTGAAAAATTGATGACGAAAGGATAGTAAATTAACCGAAATTGATGATGAATGATCGATAGATGACCGGGTATATATAGTGTACATTCTGTTTCAAATCTTGTGGGAGAAGATTGGTTGAAATCTTGTAGGAGAAGATTGGTTGGTATGCCGATCTGATTAGATCTTTTTATACTGATTTGATTTGATGAGGATGGTATGTTAAACAATTAAATTTAATTATTTTACGTTTTTAGTTTAGCACTTTACGTTTAGCAATTTTAAAGAGGATTTCAACAAACCGTTATTTCAAGATTTTTAGTATTTTACGTTCAAATCTGTGAAACCGTTATTTTAATATATCTAGTATTTTACGTTCAGAATAAACAATTAATATATTTAAAATTTTATTTTAGTAACAAAGATTTTGTAGTTTATAAAAAAAAATTTAATCGGCCAAAAAATTCTAGAAGCGTCACGTCAGCACAAGTAACGGCTCTTTTAGTATAGGTATATAGATAATATTTCATTACTTATTGCTTACTATTTATTGTTTATTGCTTACCTTTAATTTAGTGCTTAGTTCCTTAGTTACATTTTTTAAATAAAATTAAAAATAGTTCCTTACGTAATTGTACGTTTTTAAAGTTGAAAACTTCCAATTTTCAAATTGAAACCTTTTTTTAATTTACAAAAAAATATTGAAACCGTAAAGCCTTGTGAATCGCACGTCTCGTTGCTTCTTCGGCAGTTCATCAACGTTAGGGTAAACTCCATTTCAGATTTCGATTTCACAACTTAGCAACTACTGTCACCCCACAATCAAATCAATCTTCCAGTCTTCCTTCATCACAACTTAGCAACTCATCTGCGCCCAATAAAGTAATGTTAGGACCACTTCATACTCGTAAAAAGCTTAAATATGAAGTGTGGAACCATCTAAACTTTTTTTCATTACGTAGGGACTTTTAAAAAAACTTCCTAGAGATGTCTCTCGGAACTTTTTCAAAAAACTCCCTAGAGATGTCTCTCGAGACTATTTTTAAAAAGTGAAGAGACATCTCTAGGGAGTTTTTTTTTAAAGTCCGGAGATACATCTCTAGGACTTTTTTTAAAATAAAGTCACGAGAGATATTTATACGGCTTTTTTTATAATAAGGAATTCCTTTTAGGGACTTTTTTTTAAAAAAAAATATCGTAAGCTATTCATATTTTTATTAATTACACATATTTGCATTGGCTTGTTTCCTGCCAACATTTAGCAACAAAAAAAAAGGAAGAGTTATTCGAAATTATATATTATTGCAAGATTCAACAACACGTGTACTTACGATAACAATCAGATGCATTAGGCGGACTTGTGAAATATCATAGCAAATACAACTAAATGAAGTAAACAACATTTAAATGAAGTTTCTATAAGTAAAAGCAATTTAAGGAAATAAGGTCTTTTCACTTCAAATTCAACGGGCCTATATTATATTACTATATCAGAGTTAGCTAATAAAAGTAGAAGCATAGCATAAAACGGTTTCCTTGTATTCCTTCAGTTCGTGACAGACCTTGATTTTGTCTTTTCTTTGATGCAACAACATGGCTGCACCAAAAAGCATAATAGGATGAACATCATATCCACAAGCATGCATTATTCCCTCATTTTTACTCTTGTGTGTCCATTCAACCAGCTCCTACAAAACCCAATCATAGTAACATATTAATTTTATAATAATAATTATAAAAAGAAGCATGACAACAATTAAAACCTAGTTAACTACCTATTAACATTACAAGAAATTAAGTATATCAACTATGAGGTTTAATTCTGTATAAAGAGATGACCATTGATCAAAATAGTTAGATTAGTAAGAGAAGCGACTCACCTAATGCTTGTCAATGAGAGTACAAATGATGCAAAGTCCAACATGTCGAATTAAAATCTGTCAACGGAGCAAAACAAGAATTTGATATTATTCATATTAGCTTAAGCATCAATGATCCACAAGAAATTTTAAAAAAAAAACAGATTATAAAAATTTTAAAAATCATAAGAAAAAACTATAACACCCCGAATCCGTATAACTCGAGGTGCTACTGGGCTAGGATCTCACAATGGAATCTGACCCTAGCCAGACAACAAGTTCACTAGATCTTACAACAAGACACAGATAGATTAAAACCAAAACATAAAACTGTGATATATAAATCAAAAGGTTTATACAAGGTACCGCTGAGTACAATCAAAATATATACTGTACATAACAAAAGATCCCACATCCCACGATAACGACTAGTGTACGGAGCCCTCAGCGGATCACCCACTCTGGATCACTCTGCAGCTCTCCTAACCTGCAAAGGATCTACAACACGGTATAAAACCGTTAGCTAACCATACACAAATATATAGAAGATGCAAGAGCACAAACACACTTCAGGAATCATAACATATAAACATGTTGTCACACATTTACCCGGTTAATAATCTTTATATAGTCCAACACTCAAATCATATAAATATCTTCATATGAATATAGGTGACACGAGGAATATATATAATCCTCGCCTATGAGTGCTATAGCTAGCTGAAGTGGTATAAGCGCACCTTCCCGTATACCATAAGGAGTGGTCAGTGCCCTTCCCGTATACCAGATCTAGTCTGACTACAGAGAACCTCCCAGACTCATTGGTGTGTCATTGTGCTTATGCATCTTCTTATATATGCGTATGGTTAGCTAACGGTTTTATACCGTGTTGTAGATCCTTTGCAGGTTAGGAGATCTGCAGAGTGATCCAGAGGGGTGATCTGCTGAGGGCTCCGTACACTGGGTCGTCCTCGTGGGATGGGGTCTTTTGATCATGTATATGATTATGTTTTGTTTGTACTCAGCAGTACTTTGTATAAACCTTTTGATACTTTTATAACAGTTTAATGTTTTGTATTTAATCTATCGGTGCCTTGTTGTAAGATTCGGTGAACTTGTTGTTAGGCTAGGGTCAGGATCCATTGTGAGATCCTAGCCCAGTAGCACCTCGAGTCCTATGGATTTGGGGTGTTACATTGATCGTGGTTGAGTTTACTCCTGAGGTTGAGGTAAGTCCATAGGATTTACTTAGCTACTATCCTTATATTGGATGTATGCTTGAGTGGTGTTTGTTATATGCTTTGTAGCATACGATATGGTTCATTACCGACCTATGTTATATTGACCGCCCATTGTAGTGGTTGTGACAACTTACCTTTCATCCCGTAGTTGAGTCTGGGAAGTTCTCTGTAAGCTAGTTAGATCTGGTATACGGGAAGGGCACCTATCACTCCATATGGTATACGGGAAAGTGCGCTGATACCATTCTAGCTAGGTATTGCACGCAGAGGCGAGGGTTATATACATACCTCGTCTCACATATTTTCATATGCAGATCTATATACTATTTGAGTGATTGACGTTATAAAGATAATAAACCGGGTAAATGTGTGAAAGCATGTTGATGTGTTATGATTCTTGATGTGTGTTTGTGCTCTAGCATCTTCTGATATATGTGTATGGTTAGCTAACGGTTTTATACCGTGTTGTAGATCCTTTGCAGGTTAGGAGAGCTGCAGAGTGATCCAGAGGGGTGATCTGCTGAGGGCTCCGTACACTGGGGCGATATCGTGGGATATGGGTTATTTATGTTGTACGGATTTATGTTTTGACTTTGTACTCAACAATACTCTGTATTACCTTTTTGATATGTATATATATCAGTTTTACGTTTTGTTTTAATCTATTTGTGTCTTGTAGTAAGATTCAGTGAACTTGTTGTCAGGCTAGGGTCAGGATCCATTGTGAGATCCTAGCCTAGTGGCACTTCAAGTCCTACGGATTCGGGGTGTTACAACTATTTTGAAAAGGAAAACATTCAACTTTTGCAAAAAACTAAGATGTATAGAATTGATGGACAGACTGTACTTCCAAATTTACACTTTCCTAATTACATAATATTCTTTGTTTAGGAACAAAGCATAAGGGTTGTAGGTTTGTAGCTACACTACTAATTATAAAGTTTTCAACACATAACTGGAATATTACTGTTTTGTACAGAAGAGTCTTACCAATGACATTAACGAGATATTTACTTCCGAAATCTTCATAATTCAAGTGCTCTGATGTATTCACCAACTTCACATTTTTGTCTGTTAAGTGAGAAAATCTTACTAGTTAGCATTTTCTCTATAATTAACTATCAAAAGATGAAAAGTAGACATAAAAATTGTTTAGATAATTGAGATAATGGTTAGTGCTACTCGAAACTACTTACGTTCAAGTCGATATCCAAACTAACACAAGAATGCATGCAGGCTCGTGCATAAATCGTTTGAGAACATATTCAAATACATTTGAGCGATCTGCAGAGACGAAAAAACATAAGAACCAATATACACTAACAAAAAAAATCATAAACTTAACAAACAATGAGCGAAAATTTGCACAAACATAAAGAATCTTTTATTAAGAACATATCACACTGTCATGAACAAACAAGTAAAATCAAGGGTGAGTTAGGAACTAAATGTCCATTAGAAACTACATAAGAATCAATAAAGTGACTTATTAACGCTGTTCATGATCCCGTAATACACTACGAAGCTGAAGATGCCAAAGAATTGTTCAATTTGACCACTATAACCAAATTGCATCGCTTCATACGATGCTTCCGAGGCAAAATTTTCACTAAGAATTATTATACTTGGTGATGCAACCCGTGAAATCTAAAAACTAATAATCTGAAATGAACTTCTTTCAACTCCAATAAGTTCTCCTAGCAAGAAGATCACGGGTAAATTTGTAAAATTGAAGACCCTAAACTGAATTAGAATGAAAACCCCATTAGAAAATGATTCTTCCAACCCTAATTAGGCAGTAGTGTGAGAGAAGATGTGAAAGACCAAAGGTGAGGATGAAGGATACAAGAGTGAAGAAACTTACCGATGATACCGTTTGTCTAAGGGTGTAGGTGGACGAAAGATACAGAGTGAAGAGACTTACCGATGATACCGCTGGTATAAGGGTGCGGGTTTTAACACCTAATTTCTGCAAACCCTAAACAAAGAAGGAGCAATACTTGGCAGAAATGTGGAGCGCCCATTTTTTAAATATTTTAAAGAAAAAAATCCCAAGAGTGTTTACGCATACCTAGTGGATTACAAAAATAACTCCCGAGAGCTGAATTTACCTTTTTAACGGATAAACTAATACTTACTTTACGGGAATTTTTTTAATAAGTCTCGAGAGTTATTAATTTTTACGGGATTTTTTCTAACAGCCGAAAAAAATGTCCTAAGAAACTTAAGAATTGCACTAGTGGGTTTAGATAAGGCACGGTGCATGCATTGCAAAAAAGTGTTCTCATAGGGGATCAAGAATGGTACTTCTCATTTGAAGGATCATATTGAAAGAAGGTGTACAATGAAACATCTCAAGGTTGATGTACGTCAACAATTGTTGAATAACACCAAATTTAGCGTTAAAGCATGGATAGAGAACTACACATTTGACCAAGATGTTTCAAGGAAGGTGCTCATCAACATGGTTGTTATGCATGAGTATCCACTATCTATGGTGGATCATATTGGGTTTAGAAGATTTGTTGCGAGCTTGAATCCATGCTTCAAGATGATTGCTCGTAATACTTTGAGGAGTGATATGATGAAGACTTTTGACAACAACAAAGACTATCTAAAGAAGATATTTGAAAAGTTTGATGGAAGGATTGCTATCACAACCGATATGTGGACTGCATCGCATCAAAAGAAGGGGTATATAGCAGTGACAACTGACTTTATCGATGAAAAATGGATCCTGCACAACAAAACTTTGAGGTAAAATTACAAAATTACACTTAAAATCTTTTTCTTCTCATTTTTTGTTATGAATCATGATTGATTATTAGATTCTTATTGCTATTACTTATATAGGTTTGCATATGTACCTTGTCCTCGTAGAAAAGTTTTTTTGGTTGGTTTTTTGTTTGAGTCATTGAACACGTATAACATTATTGAGAAAGTTTCTGCCATTGTTGTGGATAATTGCACTACAAATGATGCTACGATGGAGGTATTACGTAGGAAAATGGATTTGGAATCGCTTTTAGTGCGTGGTCAATTTTTGCATATCGTTGTAGTGCGCACATAATAAATTTGATTGTGCAAGATGGTTTGACTGTGATTAATCCTAGTATCGAGAAAATAAGAGCTTGTGTTTCATTTTGGACTACAACTTCTAAAAGGATTGAAATATTTGAGCAAAGGGCTAGAATTGTAACACCCCAAATCCGCGGGACTCGGGATGCTACGGGCGAGACATCACAATGGGTCCCGACCCTTAGCTTGACAACAATTTCACCGGACCTTCCAACAAGGCACAAATAAAGGCGAAAACTCAAAACGTTTTTAATGTATGCGGAAACCGAAAAGTAAAGATACAAGGTGGAAACTCAGCCGAGTCCTAAAAACGACACAACTCCAATACGAAACTTAAACCGTACAACATAATCCACAATACGAAAACATAACCCAAAAACGTCCCCGTCCTATAATGTACAAAGACCCCGGCTGTCCACTCCTCCACCTCACTCGGCGGCATCCCTAACCTGCAAGTCATCTACACAAACGGTTTAAAACCGTTAGATCATATTCTAGGCATTAAAACCGTTAGATCATATACTCTCTGCATCAAAACGCACCCAAGACTAGCTTGGAGGCGTCACTATATACCACAAAATCCTCTATGCCCTCAGGCTGGGCTAACACAGGAGCGGAGGTCAACCTCCTCTTCGGCTCCTCGAAGCTGCGCTGGCAAGGCTCGGACCAGACGAACCTAGTAGACTTCCTCAGCAAGGAAGTGAGAGGTCGTGCAATCACGGAGAAACCCTCAACAAAATGGCGGTAGTATCCCGTTAAGCCCAAGAAACCGTGCACCTCCTTGACCGTCCTAAGAGGCGGCCATGAGGAAACAGAATCTATCTTCACCGGGTCGACCATGACACCCTCGGCGGAAACTATATGGCCCAAAAATGCCACATCGGACATCCAAAACTCACACTTAGAGAGCTTAGCGTAAAGCTCTCTATCCTGGAGGACTCGAAGTATCGTCCTCAGGTGTCCCTCATGCTCCTCCCTACTCCGGGAGTAGACTAAGATGTCATCTATAAATACTACCACGAACTGGTCCAAGAAGTCAATGAAGATGCCGTTCATCAACTCCATGAAGACGGCGGGTGCATTGGTGAGCCCAAATGGCATCACGACAAACTCATAATGGCCGTATCTCATCCTGAAGGCCGTCTTCGAAACGTCCTCCTCTCTCACCCTAAGCTGGTGATATCCCGACCTCAAATCGATACGTGAAAACACGGAGGCTCCCTGCAACTTGTCCAACAAATCATCAATGCGCGATAACGGGTACTTGTTCTTGATGGTGACTTTGTTCAACTCCCGGTAATCAATGCATAGCCTCAAAGATCCGTCCTTCTTCTTGACGAAGAGGACCGGTGCACCCCAAGGGGAAACGCTCGGTCGTATGAAACCTCTATCGGCTAACTCCTCGAGCTGCTTCTTCAGCTCTAGCATCTCGATCGGCGCCATGCGGTATGGAGCCTTGGAGATCGGCCTCGTGCCGGGCTCCAACTCAATAGAAAAATCAACGCTCCTCTGCGGTGGTAGTCCGGGTGGCTCCCCGAAAACGTCCTCGAACTCGCATGCCACAAGGATCTCCTCCAGCGATGGTCCCGACTCCTCCTTCATGGCATAACACCAGAAGGCCTCGCATCCCTTCTCGATAAGTCTAGCATCTCGAACCGTGCTAATGACTGTACCGGCCTTCCCGAGGTCCCAACCTCGGAAAATCACCTCGTGCCCCGTCTCCGTGGAAATCGTCACGGTCCTCCGGCTGATGTCTAAAACGGCTCGATGGCGGTCCATCCAATCCATCCCAAGGATGACTTCTTCATGCACTAGGTGCATGACAAAGAAGTCGGCCAACCAATCTCGTTTTCCCAAACGAATGGGACAACCGCGTACCTCTCGGGTACCACTAACCCTACCTCCATCGGGTAACCCTATAATAAAAGGTCTCCCCTCTACTGTAGCTAAGGACAACCTAGCTACACAATCATCGGATATAAAAGAGTGCATAGCACCCGTATCAAATAAAACTCGGACCGAAAAGCCGTGAATCTGAATAGTACCTGGGGTTGCCGGCGCTGGAGGATCAACGACGCTCCTCAACTTAAATACCCTGGTCTGTGTGCCTCTAGTCTCCTAGGTACCTCCACCACGGCCTCTACCTCGGCCCTATCCCTGAGTTGATCCCTGAATACGAGTCTGAACCTGACCCTGGCCCCTCTGCTGAGAGCCTTGTGATTGATATTGTGGCCTCTGACTGCCCCCTTCTACGCCAGCAGTCGAAGAACCCTGTTGTGGCTGGGACTTGCCCTGACGGCAAAAAGCGGCTCGGTGACCCATCTGACCACAAGTGAAGCAAGCCACTGGCGGCTTCTTACATGTACTCTTCGTGTGTCCAAACCCTCCACAACCGTAACACTGACGTCCCCCGTCTGATGTCTGTCTCGACGTCTGAGAACCGGAACGTCCCGGAGTCTGGCTACGTTCCTGACCCGCTACTCCGGCCCCTGAACTAGATGGTATTGTCCTCTACCTCTTGTCCGATTCTCCGGACTGTGCTGCCCTCCTAGACCCAGGGCGGTCTCTCTCATAGGCCGAAGCTCGGTCCTGGTACTCCGCCAGTGAGGCACAACAAAATCCCGTAAGGTAAGCACGGGTGGACTCCCTCAGTCTTTGGGAAAAGAGATAGACATGCTGGTCCGCCGGGGGTGCGGAGGGTCCCAGCAAAGCTAACTCCGCCTGAAATCGTCTAATCGCCTCAATGACTGGGACATCCTCGAATCCTGCCTCCATGAAATCTTGGACTCTGTCACTCCTCAGTGAAGCTGGGCAAAAGGTCTCCCTAACGAGGCTCAACAGCTGATCCATCCTGGTCACACCTCCTCTAATTGTCCTCCACCAATACTGGGTCTGCTCTCTAAATAGGGTCTGGACTATCTCAACCTGCCTCTCCTCTAGGTAACGGATCACCTCTAAAGCTGATTCCACATGCCCAATCCAGTGCTCGACCTCTAACCCTACCTTCCCGTCGAAGTAGGGTACATGCAGCTGGTTGAAAGTCTTTAACCATGAATCAGGTCTCGGAGACCTCAGCTCGTCTCTCGCCCTGACAACCTCCACAACTGGCTCGGGTGCAACCACTGCCGGTGCAACTATCTCTGGTGCAGCCCTAATCTGGGTCACCCGTTGTGTGACCTCAGCTGATCTCGCAGGTGCAGGTGCAGGCACTGGTGGTGCGGGAGGTGGTGCCCCAGTCCTGAATGCCTCCTCTACCCGTCGTACATAATCTCCAAACACAATCGCTCCTACCGAAGCTCCTCCGGTCCTGCCAGATGGAGAACCCTGCGCCCCGGACCTCACCACGGTCCTATCCCTAGCCTCAGGAACGATGCTCTCTACGACCTCCTCTATTGGGGCCTCTACTGCTGGTGCACCCACAACTGGTGGGTCCGCAATGGGGATGCGTCCACGACCTCTACCTCTCGTACCTGGAGGTCTTCCTACTCGTCCCCGCCCTCTTGGGGCGGTAGGGGGAGGTGGTGGTCTACCCCTGGCGGGTCCTACGTAAGCGGTAGCTCTCATACGTGCCATCTGATAGCGTATGACGTTTACTTAAGTATAATTGCGTAGGTACTACTTATGAATTCGGTATGATAAACTTCTAAAAGCATAACGGTAAATATGGTCACAATACACATCCAAGGCATACAAGCCCAAAACATCCTAAGGTCACATACATAGCTAGGTACATACAAATTCACAAACATCCTAAGGTCATACATATATATAACTATATAATAATATAGTACATACTTCTAATCCAGCGATCTATGTCGCCGAGGTTTGCGGAAGAAGTGGTGGTCCCGTACATTCTAACCCAAACCCGACTCATGCACATGATTTTGAAAACGAAAAGTCAGAACCCGTGTCGGTTCTGTTTATTCCTCATTCGGCCTTTAAAAGATTGCGAGTGCCATTGTTGTCAACCTAGGGCTCTGATACCACTTTTCTAACACCCCAAATCCGCAGGACTCGGGATGCTACGGGCGAGACCTCACAATGTGTCCCGATCCATAGCTTGACAACAATTTCACCGGACCTTCCAACAAGGCACAAATAAAGGCGAAAACTCAAAACGTTTTTAATGTATGCGGAAACCGAAAAGTAACGATACAAGGTGGAAACTCAGCCGAGTCCTAAAAACGACACAACACCAATACGAAACTTAAACCGTACAACATAATCCACAATACGAAAACATAACCCAAAAACGTCCCCGTCTGTACGGAGACCCCGGCTGTCCACTCCTCCACCTCACTCGGCGGCATCCCTAACCTGCAAGTCATCTACACAAACGGTTTAAAACCGTTAGCTCATATTCTAGGCATTAGAAAAGCGGTGAAGGCACAAACACATACATACCACACATCATAAAACACGCAAGTCCGGTTTATTATCTTTTTATTATTATGTCATATCCCATTCTAATTCAACTTTGGTTTGTGACACGAGACCACCGTGGTCTCGCCTCGGTCCCCACTTACCGGCAAAGAATGGTACGGATGCAACCGACGATCACCCGCCGGGCCAGTCGCCGAGAACCTCCTAGACTCACTCGGTCGTAGGCAGTGATGTCACCGCCCGTTATCATACACTTGGGCCAAATTTTATAAGGTCGGTGGTCCTATTTACCGGTTTAGATGTTATAACAAGAACATAAACACACACCACCAATCACACATCAATGCTAATACGTTAAATACGAGCTAAGTAAGTCCGGAAACTTACCTCGTCACCAAACCCAAGTCACCACACTCTCGCTTCCTTAAGGAGGAAGTCCACAACCTGCTCACAAGAGATATGCATATCAATAGATACTCACTCTCAAGAAGTCTTAGACTTCACTCTTAGTGATCTATGCAAGATCACCTAACCCTCAACTAGGAATGCATCCTAGGTCCCAAGTACTCACTACACACTCTCCACACATGAAACAACCCACAACAATTCATAATTCCACAAGATATTAATCCTCAACCAAAGAAGCACAAGCTAGCCTAGAAGATCCAACATACTCACATGCTCATATCCATCAACTATATCGATCCTTAAGGGCTCCTAGGTTTTACAACCACTAAGTAGCATTCTCAAGCTACTCTAGGCCATCCTAAGCATGATACTACATGAATCAACAACAAATCTAAGGAATGAACGAGGGGTGAAGGAGAGGAGGGACCTAATGTTGCCGAAACCGCTGCCACGGAGTCAAGCTGGCGCCCCCTGCGGACACAGGAGCCGCCTCCGCGGAACTAGGAGCCGCACCCGCGGTGGACTGCGTCGCCTGCCAGGAGCCACCCCCGCGGTCTTTTCGAGTCGCGCCCGCGCCTATGCCGAGCCGCACCCGCGGCCGTGCCTAGCCGCGCCTGTTCCGCCGCCGAACCCGCGGCAGTGCTGAGCTGCGCCCACGTCCGTGTCACGCCGCACCCGCAGCCTTGCCGTGCGGCTCCCGCGCCCGTCCGCTCCCGCGGCTGTGTTGAGCCGCCCCCGCGGGTTTTGCGTAGAACGCCGTCTTCTTCGTCTTCAACTTTGGATCCTTGGCTCCAAAGTCCTTCTTCTCTTGCTGGATCTTTTCCAAACACCCACCATGGGTCTTAGGCACCTCTCCTTGACCTAAACGAGCTAAAAACCTAGACATGCACAAGGGTTGAGCAAAACTCTTCAAGATCTTCCTCCATAGCCATGGATGAAAGAGGAAGGAAGAAGAAGGGAAAGAACAACAAGGAAGAGAGGGAAGGGAGAGGGAAGAGCTTACCAACAGTCTGAGATCACCTTCTGCAGTCCACAGCATGGATCTTCAGCACCAAGGGAGAAGAGAGGCAAAAGAGAGGAGAAGAGATGAGTGTGGAAGAGTGGGAGAGGAGATTAACGTGAGGAAGGAGCCAAAGGAGGAGAGAGGGAGACAAAATCTTAAAAGAGGGTGTGGGGATCAAGGGGTCAGCTGACCTCTTGTCCCTCACACGGACCGAGGGGTCGGAAATGATCCCTTGGCATTTTTAACCCGGAACGAAGGGTCAGAACGCGAAAAAAGAGAAAAAACGACGAGTCGGCTCGGGATTTTTCTTAGGAATAAATCCCGGCTCTCGACATCTCGGGATTACGGAATAACTATAAAGTGCTCTAAGTCCGGAATAAATTACTAAAATTCCGGGCGTTACAAGAATGATTAAGATTGATTATACAAGAAAGTTGGTGCTTGATTGCAAAATGAGATGGAACTCGACTTATTTAATGCTTAAAAGTTTTTTGCCTTATAAGAATGTATTTGCTAAGTTGAGGCTGAGCTTTCAAAACATGAACTTTAAGCTTCCTAGCACTAAACAATGGGACTTAGCTGGTGTAGTTTGTGATAAGTTGGAGGAATTTTATGAAGTGACTCTATTATTTTTAGGAAGAAAGTTTTCAACCTTTAATTTGTTTTTCATGTATGTTTGCGAGATGAAGCTTGATTTAGATGCATGGACATTAAGTACCGAAAAAGTTGTTAGGGATATGGTTGCAAGTATGTTACTTAAATTCAACAAGTATTGGTCTTCTATTAACGGAATTTTAGTTGTGGTTGTTGTTTTAGATCCTCGAAACAAGTTAGCTTGTGTGAATTTTTACTTCAAGGAGATTTATGGTGAATTGTGTGAAATTGAGGTTGATAGGGTTAGAGCATTATTGGAAGATCTTATGTCTGGACGTAAAGATAATGATTGCTCAAGTGATAAGGATTGCGCTCCGAGTTCTATTTTTCTTTCAAAGCGGCAACGATCTAATGATTCTACCAATGTAAACACTATATCTCTTACAATAGAACTACTCGTTGGGACATGATTAGTAGTCCTACCAATAAGGATAATGTGATATCCGTGAAGGCTGAATTAGAACTTTATCTTGAAGATCGTCGAAACTCTCCTACTACTGAATTTGACGTTCTTCAATATTGGAAGATTACTGACAATTTTCCTACATTACGTAAGGTTGCTAGGGACATTCTAGCAATTCATGCTTCTACTGTTGCTTCCGAGAGTGCATTCAGTTCAGGTGGTAGATTGGTGAGCGCACATCGTTCTAAGCTTCATTCTAATCCCGTGGAAGCACTTTCATGCTTGCAAAATTGGACATTTTATGACTTATTGACATGTAATGTTTTTAATGTTCATGTATTTCAAATTTAAGTTCATGAAATCTTTTTTAATCTTCTTGATTTCAAATTTTGGTGTGTATAGTGTTTTATCTATAAATGATCCTCAAACATGTCGTTCATTTAGTGATGATGAAGAATTTGCAGAAGAAAGTCCTTTTGACAACAAACCTTTAAGGGTATACTTTCTTTTTTTACTTACATACACATACAAATTCATAGTTTTTTCCAATCGAAATAAGTATCTTATTGTTATCTTTTTATCACATGAACTCCTCCTATACTAAAGAAGATGATCCAAAGAGTCGGAAGAGAGCATGTCACATTCATAACTCTGATGGGAGTTGAAGACACTTTTGTGAAATATTGTTTGGTTTAAATATTTTTATTTTTGCACCTTCATCAATTTTTTTAGGTTTTGAGCTATGTAATAGATTCCAGATTTACGTTTTTATTCTGACTATGCTAGGAGTAAAGACATTACATGGATAAAATGGGTTATTTTTAACCCACACAAGTTCACTTTGTTTAAAACTATGCTTTAATTAGCAAAAAAAATAGGGTCATATTTCACCCGAAAAAAATCCGACCCACCTGTCCACCGAGCGGGTACGGGTGATAAAAGCTACGGGTAGGGTGACGGGTCGGGTGAGAGTTTTAGATGACGGGTCGGGCGATGGAAGTGGTTCACCCACCTACCATTCGATCCATTGTCATCCCTAATTATAAGGTTTCATAAATATGTCATTAATTTCACATATATATGGTCTCATGACATATTATTCAAAATATCCAGTATGTCTATATAACCGCACCAGGTGAGGGGTATAAACTAGTTGTTAACAAAACGATTGCAAATATTTTCACTTCCGAATTTTTTTTACAAATATTTCACTTCCGATTACAAATCATTTCGTTCAGATTACGTTTTTTTTTTAATTGTTACTATTTCTGTTTTTTTACAACAATAAATTTTTGCGGAAATTTTCTTATTCGGACTTTTAAATTAAAAAAAATCGACTCCAAATCTTTTGTTACCGTTGATTTTTTTTTTATTCAGATTTTTTTCTATTCAACTTCGTATAATTTTTTTAAAAGGTATTTCACTTTTATAAAAATCAGATCTTTTATTTATAATTTTTTTGTTCAGATTTCTTATTGTTAAAAATGTTCTTGTTCAGTTTTTTTATATTTTGACTCGACTGCAAATTATTTTTAAAAACATAATTTTTTAAAACCCCCAATATAAATTCGGTTATGTTTTTTTTTATTTATAAAAACTAAACTAAAAAAAATCATCGATAAGATCCATCTCAATAAGATACACCTTTAAAACAAAATTCAGTCAACTTCCATATCTTCCATAACTGCACGGTTTGATTAGTAAGATAACTTCAATAAGATCCACATGTAAGTAGAAAAAGATAAATATTAAAAGCTTTCATCATATCTTCCATATCTGCACGTTATTCTGCCACTTTTAATTATACATTTAGATAGCTATTATTTTAAATTACGTTAATTTTTAAATAACAACTATTTTATTGCGATTTAGTTTTGTTTGTTGAAGACAAATCCAATATTTTTAATTTGTACCTTTAACTAAGTATTTAAATATAAATTCCTTAGTCATTTACGGAATTATACTTACAATTGTTAAATTAATTATTAAAAAAATCCCGAAATGCGAAAAATATTTTAAAAGGTATTTTTTTGTTTATTTTAAGTAGAAAATTAAAAGGAGATTTATTTTTGCCTTTGCAAATGTGTTAATCAGATATAAAATATAAATAAAAAAGCAGAATTCTTATTGTTATTTTTTTATACCGGTGATTCTCTACAATCCAATAACACATCTCTTCCATAACCGCAAATTTTAAAACAATAATTGTTATCTTAAAAAATCTTAAAAATTAGAATTTAAATAAAATTTATCTAGATAATTACAAATTATTTCGTCAAAATCCTAACAAATTATAATAGTTTTAAAACTTAATATTTTAAGCTTTCACAACAAATTTGTTTACTAAAGCTATATATTTGTAGGAGCAAAACTCCGTATCTCACCCAACTCCCTCTCTGCATAAAAAACTCTGTATATCTCCTTTTTCCACTTCGGTTCAACGTTGGCAACCATCAAAAGATCCAAGTCATGGCAACCATCAAAAGATCCAAGTTAGTAGCAAGAGCAGGATCTCCGGATGGATCAACAGATTCAAGACATTGACACGGATCAACCGCAGATCTAAGTCAGCAGCGAGAGCGGATTGGATCAACCGGTTGATGAACACATTCCTGAGAATCTTTGGATGAGATCGACGGCGGTTAGGGCTCCACCTTAACACATTCGTGGGAGACGGGAGTATTGTTCAATTGTAGAAACTCTTTACTTAGCCTTGCCGCACCCGCGGGCATGAATGCCGCCCCTGCGGGTTTCCGCCCCTGCGGCTCAGGGAACCGCCCCTGCGGTTTCCGGCGGCTGCAACCGGTTTTGTTGACTCCTTTGACCCGTGCTTTACCCTTTGCTTTACTTCTTTCGTTTCCTTGCTGAGCAAGGGTTATCTTCTTCACTTCCCCATTCCATACCCTACGTCCTTCTTGCTTCTCCTTCATCTTCTTTAATCTTGTTCTTGGTTCTTCTTTGAGTTTTGCTTGAGAGTTGTGTGTTGTGGTTGATGTTGATGATGGATGTGTGTATGCTGAGCTTGGAAGCCAGCCACTGAGGTGTGTGATCTCTCCCTGCAGCCTAGGACCACAAGGGTGGTAAGTGATCTTGCTTCTACTTCTTTCTTTCCTTGATTCTTCCTTCCTTACCTTAGGATTAGATGTATTGATCATAGAGTGATGTTGTAATTTGTATGTTATTGCATGTGTGTGATTTTGGAATGGAATAGACGTGATTTGATCACGAGAAGAGCCGAAGAGGAATCGGGGGTTCACGTTCTGCACAGACGCCGCCCCCGCGCCTAGAAGCCGCCGCCCCTGCGGAAGCCGTGCCGCAGCGCCCACGCCAACGCCCGCGCCTTGCCTGCGTTGTTTGCGTCCCTTGTCACCGCGCCTGCAGCTGCTCCCTGCCGCGCCTGCGGGTTGTCTATTCCGCCCCTGCGTCCCTTGATCACGCAGGTGCGTCTTTTCCCGGGACTACCTATAGTTGGGTAGCTCCTTTCCTTTCTTAGTATAAGGGACTTAGTACCATGCTAGGTATCGGATGTTGATGAGTATGATATAGATATGCCGGTTACGGCTTTGAGGTTTACGAGTTGGATATGATCCTTATGGATCCCTTGGGTCTAGGTGTGACCCCTTCGTGTGATAGGAGTTTGATATGTATGTATGCCTTGTATAGGCCGTGTTGTCCTCCAGTTTGGAGTGGACCTAAGTGAGAGCTGATCGTAGTGATACTACTTCTGAGGTTGAGGTAAGTCCATAGGACTTACTTAGCTACTATCCTTATATTGGATGTATGCTTGAGTGGTGTTTGTTATATGCTTTATAGCATGCGATATGGTTCATTACCGACCTATGTTATATTGACCGCCCATTGTAGTGGCTGTGACAACTTACCTTTCATCCCGTAGTGGAGTCTGGGAAGTTCTCTGTAAGCTATTTAGTTCTGGTACACGGGAAGGGCACCTACCACTACATATGGTATACGCGAAAGTGCGTTGATACCACTCCAGCTAGCTATTGCACGCAAAGGCGAGGGTTATATACATTCCTCGTGTCACGTATATTCATATATACCGATTTATATACTCTTGAGTGCTTAACGTTATAAAGATAATAAATCGGGTAAAGGTGTGATATCATGATGAGGTGTTAATATTATTGATATGTGTTTGTGTTCTAGCATCTTCTTATATATGTGTATGGTTAGCTAACGGTTTTATACTGTGTTGTAGATCCTTTGTAGGTTAGGAGAGCTGCAGAGTGATCTAGAGGGGTGATCTGCTGAAGGTTCCGTACACTGGGCGATAGCGTGGGATTTTGGGTTATTATGTTGTACGGATTTCTGTTTGACTTTGTACTCAACAGTACTTTGTATCATCCTTTTGATGTGTGTATATATATATATATATATATATATATATATATATATATATCAGTTTTATGTTTTGTTTTAATCTATTGGTGCCTTGTTGTAAGATTCGGTGAACTTGTTGTCAGGCTAGGGTCAGGATCCATTGTGAGATCAAAACCTAGTAGCACCTCGAGTCCTACGGATTTGGGGTGTTACAAAGTTGGTATCAGAGCCTAGGTTGAACAACAATGGCACTAGTAATCTGCAATAAAGTTCGAATAGATAAATAAACAGAACCCGAAAGGGGTCTGACTTTTCAAAAGGTTTTGGTTTTGAAATGAGTACAAATGTTTTGGGATATCGTGTACGTGAGCCATCGCCCCTCTGAAGATCTCGACAGTATAGATATGTATAGATATTCTGTTGTGATTGATTTGATATAAATCTATACATATGGCATATATATAGCCTTTAAGTTAGGTTTACGTCTTCTGCAGATGGTTCAGACTAGAGCCTTACCTGTAGCTAGACGAGGTAGAGGTAGACCCCCTCTAGGTAGAGGACGAGGTAGGACTCCTGCTGGTGGTTCACAGGCAGCGGGAGAGTTACATGAGGAGGTTGCTGAGAGCGTCGTTCCTGAGACTGCGAACGGGGCAGCTGGGAGACAGGGGGCACAGAGAGCCCAGTCTGGTGAGTCTGATCGTGTCTCCATGGGGATTAGAGTTCCGAGCTTATATCAGACGAGTGGAGGAGGCTGCCAGAGCCGGTAGACGTGCCCCAAATTTACAGACACAGGAGGGACCATCTGAGAGGTCCCACACCGTTACTCAGGTGCTAGTTGTACCGGTACCTGCTGTTGAGATTGCCAGAGCACCAGAGGAGCATAGAGGGCCTAGACCAGACACTTGGTTGAAGGCTTTCCATCAGATAAGTGTACCCCCTTTCACTGGGAAGGTGGGGTTAGAGGTGGAGCTCTGGATCGAACATGTGGACTCAGCCCTGGAGTCCATTAGATGTCCAGTGGACAGACAGATCGAGCTGGTGCAGACTTTATTTCGGGATTTGGCACAGCACTAGTGGAGGTCTGTACGGGGTCAGGTTAGCAGTTATGATCAGATGAGGACCCTGATTAGAGAGCGTTTCTGCCCTGCCTCACTGAGGAGGGAGAAACTATGGGATTTTGTGGAGGCTGGGTTTGAGGATGTACTAGTCTACAAGGCTATCAGGAGGTTTCAGGAGGAGCTGGCATTGCTGGGTCCAGCTGCACCTTCTTCAGATCAGCATGTATACTTGTTTTCCCGACGTCTGAGGGATGCCACCCGGGCCTATATGGAGGGATTTCATTGTGAGTCCTTGATGGACTACCAGGATAGAGCTGCCGACTATGAGCGAGAGCGGGCGAGTCAGAGGAGAGCTTCTCAGACCGGAGAGTTTGAGAAGAGGCAGCGTACAGGACAGACCAGTGGTACTGGCGTTGCTTCTAGTGGTTGGCGTGGTCAGAGACGCCAGAGTCAGCCCTCATCAGCACCGGTTGTAGATAAGGGACGTCAGTATTTTAACTGTGGTGATCTAGGGCATATGAGGCCCGAGTGCACGAGGCCATTAGTGACTTGCTACACCTGTGGTAGGCAAGGTAACAGAGATGTTTACTGCCGCTAGGGCGGAGCTTCATCTAAGCAGGGTTCTTCCTCTGCCAGTGTAGCGGGAGGTGGGCAGAGGCCACCTCAGCAGCAGCAGATTCAGGGGTAGTAGAGGGTCCCAGATCGCCCTACGACTCAGGTATCTGCTCCTGGGCCGAGTAGAGGCAGAGGTCGTGGTAGGAGCACCACTGATACCAGAGGCCACAGGGTTGTGTTTTTGAGTTGAGGAGTGCAGAGGAGCCAACTGCACCTACTGCTACAGGTACCATTATGATTCATGGTTTACCTGTTAGAGTTTTATTTGATACTGGTGCTACGCACTCTTTTATTTCCGATGCTTGTGTAGAGCGTCTTGGTTTAGATACAGTTGAGGGGATGCCCTTTATTATAGGGTTACCCGATGGTGGTAGGGTCAGAGGTACCGTGAGGTTCATAGTTGTCCCATTTATGTAGGGACCTGTTTTTTACTAGTTGACTTCTTTGTCATGCCATTAGTGCATGAAGAAGTCATTCTAGGTATGGACTGGATGGATAGACACTCTGCAGTTTTAGATGTAGGTAGGAGGACTGTTACACTCTCTACCGAGTTAGGCCAGATAGAGGTTTTCTGGGGTTCGGACCTTGGGAAGACAGGCATGGTTATTAGTGTTATACGGGCAGCAAGACTGATTGCACAGGGTTGTGATGCCTTCTGGTGTTATGCCATGAAGGAGGGGGAGAGTCCAACTGTAGAGGACATCCCAGTTGTTTGTGAGTTCACAGATGTTTTTGCTGAGCCTTCCAGTTTGCCGCCTCAGAGGAGTGTGGATTTTGAGATTGAGTTAGAGCCTGGTACTAGACCAATCTCGAAGGCCCCATACCGGATGGCGCCTGTCGAGATGCTGGAGCTGAAGAAGCAACTTGAGGAGCTGGTTGAGAAGGGCTTCATTCACCCTAGCGTGTCCCCGTGGAAAGCACCTGTCCTTTTCGTACGTAAGAAGGACGGATCACTGAGGTTATGTATAGATTACAGAGAGCTGAACAAGGTGACCATCAAGAACAAGTATCCATTGCCGCGTATTGATGATTTGTTAGATCAGCTACAGGGAGCGACTGTGTTCTCCAGGATTGATCTGCGTTCAGGATATCACCAGCTGAGGGTGAGAGAGCAGGATGTGCACAAGACAGCATTCCGGACCAGATATGGCCACTACGAGTTTGTAGTGATGCCATTTGGGCTTACGAATGCCCCAGCCGTCTTTATGGAGTTGATGAACAGTATCTTCATCGACTTCCTGGATCAGTTTGTGGTGGTTTTCATAGATGACATTCTGGTATACTCTCGCAGTGGAGAGGAGCATGCAGGACATCTGAGGACCGTATTGCAGGTTTTTCGGGATAGAGAACTTTTTGCTAAGTTCTCTAAGTGTGAGTTCTGGATGCCAGAGGTAGCATTCCTGGGTCATGTAGTATCAGCTGAGGGGATCAAGGTTGATCCGGCGAAGATTGAGGCAGTAGCAGCATGGACTACAGTGACGAACGTCAAGGAAGTGCGTAGCTTCCTTGGCCTAGCCGGTTATTACAAATGCTTCGTGGAGGGATTCTCTGTGATTGCCCGTCCACTGACGAGTTTGCTAAGGAAGACTACCAGATTTGTGTGGTCTGATCAGTGCATGCAGATTTTTTAGGAGTTGAAGAGGCGTTTGACTTTTGCTCCTATTTTGGCACAGCAAGAGGGTACTGAGGATTTTGTGGTATACAATGATGCATCCAAGCTAGGCTTGGGATGTGTTTTGATGCAGAGAGGCAGGGTGATTGCTTATGCGTCTCGACAGCTGAAGACGTATGAGGAGAACTACCCGACTCATGATCTGGAGTTGGCAGTGGTAGTTCATGCACTGAATATCTGGAGACATTACCTGTATGGTGCTACGTGTCAGATCTTCACAGACCATAAGAGTCTGAAGTACATTTTCACACAGCGGGAATTGAATAACCGCCAGCGTAGGTGGCTCGAGATGATCAAGGACTTTGATTTAGAGATTCTGTATCATCCAGGGAAGGCGAACGTTGTCGCCGACGCCCTGAGCAAGAAGACGCCTCGAGAGCAGGCGATTGCGAGGCTGACAGTTCAACATCAGTTGTAGAGAGACCTGATCTGGTTAGAGTTGGACATCCAGTTTCCTGATGAGGATGCCCAGCTACGTACATTAGAGGTTCTTCCTGATCTGTTGGGTGAGATCCAACAGAAGCAGGAGACCTGTCAGACACTGCTGAGGATACGAGATAGGATGTCTCGGGATGAGGCAGCACAGTTCCTGCTAGGAGCATATGGAGTTTTGAGAAGCCGCGGTCGCGTCTGTGTACCTGCTGATATAGAGATGAGACAGAGGATTTTACAGGAGGCTCATTGTACACCTTACTCTGTACATCCAGGTACGAGTAAGATGTATCAGGATTTGAGACGTATATATTGGTGGGGAGGGCTGAAGCCCGATGTGGCCAGATTTGTGGCACAGTGTGCGACCTGCTAGCAGATCAAGATAGAGCATTGCAGACCTGGAGGTGAGCTTCATCCACTTCTTGTTCCACAGAGGAAGTGGGAGGACGTCACCATGGATTTTGTGACTGGACTGAGGTTGAGCCGGAGTTTTGATGTCATCTGGGTCATTGTGGACAGATTGACGAAGACGGCACGTTTCATTCCTATTAGGGAGATGTGGCCGGTGAGCACATTAGCTAAGGAGGTCACTAGGCAGATAGTGAGACTCCACGGTGTACCGAGGACGATCCTCACAGACAAAGATGGACGATTTACCTCGAGGATTTGGCAGCAGATTCAGACTTCCCTGGGGACGATTTTGCACTTCACGACTGCGTTCCATCCTCAGACAGATGGTCAATCAGAGAGGACCATTCAGACCCTGGAGGATATGTTGCGAGCTTGTGTGTTGGATTGGGGACAAGTGTGGACGGATCATCTCCCACTTGTTGAGTTCTCCTACAACAACAGATGGCATGCATCTATTGGGATGGCCCCATATGAGGCACTGTATGGATAGATATGTCGTACCCCATTATGTTGGGATGAGCAGAGCAGTGTTAGTGGTTTGGAACCTGATCAAATTCAGGATGATATGGCTCGAGTAGCACTGATTCGAGAGCGGATGCTGACTGCGTAGAGCCGTCAGAAGTCTTATGCTGATAGGAGGCATAGACCTCTAGAGTTCAGAGTTGGAGCCCATGTGTGGCTGAGAGTGTCCCCGACACGGGGTGTTAGGCGTTTTGGCATTAAGGGGAAGTTGAGCCCCCGATATGTCGGACTGTTCGAGATTCTGGATCGGGTTGGGAGCGCAGCTTACAGATGAGCCTTGCCTCCGAGATTAGAGGGTGTTCACCCTGTATTTCATGTGTCTCAGCTGAGGGAGTATATACCAGATCCGAGACACATTGTAAGCTATAATGATTTGGTGGTTGAGCCGGACCACACGTTTGTTGAGCATCCTATTGCAGTCCTAGAGCGAGGTATTAGAAGCCTGCGTTCGAAGGACATTCCTATGTTGAGGATATAGTGGTCGAGACGAGGACCTGATGAGGCTACCTGGGAGACGGAGGATAGTATCCAAAGGAACTATGCAGAGTTCTATGCTGAGTTAGATGCACCAGTAGAATCACCGAGTAGATCTTAGTACTATCTTTGTGAGTGTTATATGCTTATATGCTTATATGCTTATATGCTATGATGTGTTTATTTTCATACTAGCTTTGATGTGATATATGATCTTATTAGATCTTGTTATGCTAGTATGATTCTTGTTTATAGCTGGAGATGGCTCTTTCCTCCATGTTATTGTGATACGTTTAAGTTTCAGTTGGAGATGTTATTCCTCCATGCTATTTTGATGGACATAGTGTAGCTAGAGATGTTTTTCCTCCATGCCTTTCTATTATGAGTATGATACGGCTAGAGATGTGATTCCTCTATGCCTTGTGATGTGTTTATGGTTTGGCTAGAGATGGTTTTCCTTTATGCCCTGGATAGTATAGTTTGCTGCTGGAGTTGATGAGTTCCTCCATGCTTATGTTTGAGGTTATAGAGAGTTATACCTCGGCTTGTGAGTCCGAGTGGTTTGAGGATTTTACAAGTTTCGGGACGAAACTTGTTTTTAGGGGGGTGAGATGTAAGAACCTTAGTCTTTCGGACCGAGATTAGACCTTAGCCGATATTGGCTTTGGCCAAGTTTAGCCTTGCCGCACCCGCGGCATGACTGCCGCCCTGCGGGTTTCCGCCCCTGCGGCTCAGGGAACCGCCCCTGCGGTTTCCGACGGCTGCAGCCGGTTTTGTTGACGCCTTTGACCCGTGCTTTACCCCTTGCTTTACTTCTTTCGTTTCCTTGCTGAGCAAGGGTTATCTTCTTCACTTCCCCATTCCAGACCCTACGTCCTTCTTGCTTCTCGTTCATCTTCTTTGATCTTGTTTTTGGTTCTTCTTTGAGTTTTGCTTGAGAGTTGTGTGTTGTGGTTGATGTTGATGATGGATGTGTGTATGCTGAGCTTGGAAGCCAGCTACTGCGGTGTGTGATCTCTCCCAGCAGCCTAGGACCACAAGGGTGGTAAGTGATCTTGCTTCTCCTTCTTTCTTTCCTTTATTTTTCCTTCCTTAGCTTAGGATTAGATGTATTGATCATAGAGTGATGTTGGAATGTGTATGTTATTGCATGTGTGTGATTTTGGAATGGAATAGACGTGATTTGATCACGAGAAGAGCCGAAGAGGAATCGCGGGTTCACGTTCTGCACAGACGCCGCCCCGCGCCTAGAAGCCGTGCCGCAGCGCCCGCGCCTGCGCCCGCGCCTTGCCTGCGTTGTCTGCGTGACTGCGTCCCTTGTCACCGCGCCTGCGGCTGCTCCCTGCCACGCCTGTGGGTTGTCTATTCCGCCCCTGCGTCCCTTGATCACGCAGGTGCGTCTTGTCCCGGGACTACCTATAGTTGGGTAGCTCCTTTCCTTTCTTAGTATGAGGGACTTAGTACCATGCTAGGTATCGGATGTTGATGAGTATGATATAGATATGCCGGTTACGGCTTTGAGGTTTACGAGTTGGATATGATCCTTATGGATCCCTTGGGTCTAGGTGTGACCCCTTCGTGTGATAGGAGTTTGATATATATATGTATGCCTTGTATAGGCCGTGTTGTCCTCCAGTTTGGAGTGGACCTAAGTGAAAGCTGATCGTAGTGATACTACTTCTGAGGTTGAGGTAAGTCCATAGGACTTACTTAGCTACTATCCTTATATTGGATGTATGCTTGAGTGGTGTTTGTTATATGTTTTATAGCATGCGATATGGTTCATTACCGACCAATGTTATATTGACCGCCCATTGTAGTGGCTGTGACAACTTACCTTTCATCTCGTAGTGGAGTATGGGAAGTTCTCTGTAAGCTAGTTAGTTTTGGTATACGGGAAGGGCACCTACCACTCCATATGGTATACAGGAAAGTGCACTAATACCACTCTAGCTAGCTACTGCACGCAGAGGCGAGGGTTATATACATTCCTCGTGTCACGTATATTCATATATACCGATTTATATACTCTTGAGTGCTTAACGTTATAAAGATAATAAACCGGGTAAATGTGTGATATCATGATGAGGTGTTAATATTATTGATATGTGTTTGTGCTCTAGCATCTTCTTCTATATGTGTATGGTTAGCTAACGGTTTTATACCGTGTTATAGATCCTTTGCAGGTTAGGAGAGTTGCAGAGTGATCCAGAGGGGTGATCTGCTGAGGGTTCCGTACACTGGGCGATAGTGTGGGATTTTGGGTTATTTATGTTCTACGGATTTCTGTTTGACTTTGTGCTCAGCAGTACTCTGTATCATCCTTTTGATGTGTATATATATATTAGTTTTATGTTTTGTTTTAATCTATTGGTGTCTTGTTGTAAGATTCGGTAAACTTGTTTTCAGGCTAGGGTCAGGATTTATTGTGAGATCCTAACCCAGTAGCACCTCCAGTCCTACGGATTTGGGGTGTTACAGGTTGAATTATATTAGAAATTTCATTAGAAAGTTATTTTCGTTTTGAATCATAATAAATATTATCTCATATATTCTTTATTCTAGGATGAGTGTTGATCTATATAATGCATATTTCGATTGTAAGTAGCCAACACTCAACAGGTTAGTGTCTCATAATTTTCGTTTTGTTGAACAAAATGTAATTTACGAAATATTTCGTAAAATATTTTATGTTAACTTTCCAAATCTTACGAATGCAATCCTATCAAAACAAATTAAATTTGTTTACAGAATATTGCTTTATTATTTTCTCATTTTCTACAAAAATTTTCAATTGATCAGATGATTCAAATTTCAACCATTTCAAAATATTGCTTAGTTTTAGTTTGGCTTTTTTTTAATTTATTCTGCTAAATTTTTGCAAAACAGTTTTGTGAGTTGCTAAATTTTTGCAAAACAGTTTTGTGAGTTGGTTTAATTATATTTTCAACCAACTAGCATTCAAAAATATTTTAAAATTAATTTTAAAAAAATGTCTCTATATAATGAAATTAATAGACCCTTCAATACCTTTAACCATATTAGGTATGAATTTTTATTTAGTCAGGAATTCATCTTATATATTATAGTTTTACGAGCACATAAATTTTTCTGCTTGATGCATAACATTTGAATGCTAATTTGTGAATTCTTTTTACAATATAATACTAATTTGTGAATTCTGATTTCATAATAATATATATGATGGTCCATTAGGTACCCATTTTTAGCTATTAGTTATGCGTGAAATTGTAATACTCACCGTATTCAAAACCAAAATCAAGTTGCATTTTTAGCTATCAGTTATTCAAGAATTCTCAAATCCCAATTCTTCTTTATTCTTGAATCTAAAATTGACCAACGTGACAAAATGAAATTGAAACTAAATTAAATCGATAATAAATTGACATAGAATAGTAAATTGTAATGGATATGTAGTTGAATAGTCATACCTGTTCCCAATATATTTAGGGTCCGTTTGGTTTAAATTTCGGAAACGGAAACGGAATACAAACGAATCTAGTCCATACGTACACCCTTTTTCATAAAGATGTTGGGAATCATTCCTTGTGGTTTAAACTAATTGTAGTAGAATTTGATTAGTTTTAATACCTTATAGGGTAACAAAGTAGGGGAAAACAAGTGCATTTTGCATTAAATCAACCGGAATGATTCCATGAACAAAGTACATATGTAAACTAGATTCGTTTTCATTCCGTGTCCGTTTCCAGAGTTACAACCAAACGGGAGTAAGACTGAAGACATCGAAATAAAATCAAATTTGAATCCCGTCATGTGCTAACGATTCAAAAAGAAATTTTATTTCTTCCAATAAAATTTGGATGTAATTGATTTTGTGGGTCAATTTGCACGATCTATCGTATTGGTATTGGATAGTAGAATGTATTTTGTTGTCTATTTTATCTTTTTTGTAATGGACTGTTGTCTATTTTATCTAATTTCATATTTTAGTTGGTGGTCAGTGAATGGCTTTAAATTTAATGAGATTAAAATAAGACTCCATCAATTATCGATTCAAAAAATAGGTTGTACTTTTTATTAACTAAAAGATATCATGTTTATAGTTATACTTTGTATTATATTTTTTCCCAACTTTGAATACAACCGTTAATTTTTGTAATAGCGTGTTCATGATTTATTATTATAAATTTTTACATCAACATCTAATTAAATTTATTTCATGTAATCTTTGTACGTTTTTTGAAATTTGTTATTATGATTAACATTAAAATATAAGATTTTTACTGTATTAATTGAGAAACAATCGTGTCATAGTTCATAATTACATATTTTTTACTTAATATTTAATCCAACATTACAAAATTAATTTTATACGTATATATTACTTTTATTATTATTATTATTATCATGTAATTTTAATTTAAAAGAACAATTATACAAATCCCGTGCAAGGCACGGGTAATACACTAGTATATAACTAAAGTAGCTTACGTTTTGCTGACGTGGCGTTATAAGGTTTCAGGATTTCAGCCAAATTATCATATATTACTAAATTGTCGCTCCTTAAAAAATATATATTTTAAAACCTGATTCTTAATTATTCTTAATTATTAAAGTTGTTAAATTTAAAGACCGGATTCTTAAAGTTTTTAGGATTTTTCCGGATGGTGCCCTTGAGTTTTTGGCTTTTCCGGATGGTGCCCAAAGTATTTTACGTTTTCACTTGGTACCCCTAAGGTTTTGACATTTCCGTTCCATACCTCTTTGCTTATATTTTGTTTAAACTAACGTTTTTTATTTTTTTTAAAAAAGAAAAGAAATTAAAACCGTACAAAATCCATTCTCTTTGATTTTGCAAAATCCATTCTCTTTGATTTAGCCTCTCTCCATCGCTTCTCTTTACAATCTCATTCACTTCTCTCAAACAAAGACCTGTAAACTCTCGAAGTCGAATTGCCAGCGAAACTAATGGTGTCCTTATCGGTGACGAAGACGACATGGTGGTAGTGGTACGCCGAAATCCCTCTTCCAACACCTTCTCTTTAAAGGTAAAACCCTAATCCCTAAATCTCTAATTGTGCATACTTGGGATGATTTAATGAAAAATTGAAGATTCTCTACTGTTTGTTAGGCATCCTAGAAATAAAATTGGTCTTCTCTTTATGAACCTTAGACATCTAATTAGCTACCCCTGAGTTAGGAATCCTTGAGTTTCACTAGCAGTTGTTAGACATCCTTGAACTTGTATATAATAAGTTGTTTGTATTTCTTGATTTGAAGTCATACCTAACAACACTATTCATAATTTATGTTATTAACTATTGACAATCTCTATTTTGCGGCTTCCAAATTAATGTTTAACCACATTTGGATCTTCTTTTGGGATCAAAATTTGTGTTATTAACTATTGACAATCTCTATTTTGCGGCTTCTGCTTATATTTGTGGCTTTGCTCTGCTGCATCATTTTAAAATTTTGTTATTTTAGTGGGACAATGATCTAACATCTTTAGTTGCTATGGAAGTTGTAGTTTTGTCATGTATTAAGAGCAGGACAATGTCTTGATGATGTGGTGAATCTCTGGTCTGTTTTATTATCATGATACTTTCATTGAAACATACTCAAAACAGTTAATCAATTCCAGACTAGTACAAGGAGGTGCTTTTTTACCCTCTCTTGAAATCTCTATTCCTTTTCCTGCTTTATTTCCCTTTCAGTTTTCGTCCTTAGGGTTGAGCTATACGAATGTTTTGCAGTTGATCTTCTTATGTAAAATATTGGTTGCTTAGCAATTTGTGGTTAACATTTACTCATATTATTTGATGTTAGATGGGAGATAAAAAAAAGTGTTGAAATTGCGTCACAAACGCGACGAAGAGTCCTTTGACATAGTGGTGGAAGATATTGACAAGAGTAACATGTTGGATGTATTCATTGAGTTATTAGAAGGCGCTCCAAAAAAAGTTTTAAAAATTCCTTCAAATCCAAGCTTGTTCTATATATATGAATCTAAAAGTTATAAGTTGGATAGGGACAAAGATTTACTTGAGATGTTCAGGTTATTACATGATGTACCGGTGAAAAATTGTCATTGGTTTTGCGGAGACCCCATGTGAAATTCTTGAATTGGCAAGGGGTTTAGTTGAGTCAAGGTTGTCATCGGTTTCAGTTCCATCTTCTAATAATAATATGTCATCTGGCGGGTTTATGGGTGAAACACATCCCACACAAATCCCGCAGCCCTCTCAAATAGTTCCCGAAAATCCAATTTTAGAACGCCAAAGTTCTAGTCTTCCTCCAAGAAGAGTAGTATCTTTTATTATTCCATTTCACCAGCTAAAGCAAAATAATAGTGACACCCGCCGCTCATCCTTTGAGTTTACAAATCAGTAAAATCCCTCCCACAACAGCAAGAAGAAAAGGGATATCTATGCCGAGTGAAAATAGCCCTTATAGTGATACTCCACAAACTCCCGGAAATCTTAGTAGAACACGGAGAATTGTGGTTCCTTTGGTTGAAAACACGGATGGTAAAGTTGATGATCTTGAGATTGATATAGATTATGAGCCTTCTGATAATTCTATTGTAATTGTTTAGCCTTTGGAGCCACTTTTGGCCTTAGCCGCCCCCGCGGGTCTGTGAGGCCGCCCCTGCGGCTCAGGGAACCGCCCCTGCGATTTCCGACGGCTGCAGCCGGTTTTGTTGACTCCTTTGACCCGTGCTTTACCGTTTTGCCTTACTTCTTTCTTTTCCTTGTTGAGCAAGGGTTTCCTTCTTCACTTTCCAATCCAGCCTTTCACGTCCTCCTTGCTTCTCCTTCATCCTTCTTGATCTTGTGTTGTTTCTCCTTGAGTCTAAAAGAGTTGTGTGGCTTGATGTTATGTTGATGATGGATGTGTGTATGCTGAGCTTGGAGGCCAGCTACTGAGGTGTGTGATCTCTCCCTGCAGCCTAGGACCACAAGATGGTAAGTGATCTTGCTTCTTCTTCTTTCTTTCCTTGTTTCCTTCTTCCTAGCTTAGGATTAGATGCATGTTTAAGGGTGTTGATGTTGGTATGTGTATGTATATGTATATGCTTGGTTTTGGTGAAGAGAAGACGTGAGTGGATCACGAGAATAGACGAAGAGGAACTGCGGGATTTGCCTCTACATCGTCGCCGCCCCCGCGCCTGGAAGCCACAACCCCTACGGAAGCCGTGCCGCAGCGCCCGCGCCTTGCCTGCGTTGCCTGCGTCCTTTGTCACCGCGCCCGCGGCTGAGTTCCGCCGCGCCTGCGGGTTGCCTGCTCCGCCCCTGTGTCTCTTGTGTCACGCAGGTGCGTCTTGTCCCGGATCTACCTAGAGTTAGGTAGATCCTTTCCTTTCCTAGTATGAGCGGTTTAGTAGCATGTTAGGCCTGTGTATGAGGATAGAATGATGAGGATGTTATATATATGTATGCCGGTTATGGCTTTGAGGTTTATGAGTTAGGATACGATCCTTATGGATCCCTTGGGTCTAGGTGTGACCCCTGTGATGGATATGAGTTTGATATATGTTGTGATGCCTTGTTTAGGCAGTGTTGATCTCCAGAGTTGGAACTGTTTGGATTGAGACTTCGAGGTTGAGGTAAGTTCATAGGACTTACTTAGTTGCCATCCTTATATTGGATGTGTGCATGAGTGGTGTTTGTTATATGCTTTATAGCATGCGTTATGATGGTCACCGACTTATGATATAGTGATTGCCCATTGTAAGGCCATGACAGTTGTCCCTTTCATCCCTTTGGAGTTTGGGCGGTTCTCTGTGGTTGGGTCAAACTTGGTAAACGGTTGGCCACTCCCCATTCCCTTTGGGTACACGGGTGGTTGTGACCAGGGACCATTCCAACTGCCATGAGCACCTAGAGGCGAGGGTTATATTCCTCGTGTCACATATATTCATATTGATATATATATATACACGCTTGAGTGACTGGACGTTATTAAGATAATAAACCAGGTAAATGTGTGATAGCATGTTGATGTGTTTACTATTCATTGGTGTGTGATTGTGCTGATGCATCTTCTTATATATGTGTATGGTTAGCTAACGGTTGTATACCGTGTTGTAGATCCTTTGCAAGTTAGGAGAGCTGCAGAGTGATCCAGAGGGGTGATCCGTTGAGGGCTCAGTGCACTGGGATTATTATCGTGGGATATTTGATGTACGGATATATGTTTCTTTTGTACTCAGGGGTACTTATTAACTACCTTTTCAGATTTATATATCAGTTTTACGTTTTGTATTTAATCTATCGGTGCCTTGTAAGATTCAGTGAACTTGCTGTCAGGCTAGGGTCAGGATCCATTGTGAGATCCTAGCCCAGTAGCACCTCGAGTCCTACGGATTTGGGGTGTTACATCTATTGATGATTCGGATGACTCTGAAAATGATCAATGTGTGGGGGATCTTACTCTTTTGCCTTGCGTGAATGATGGATCATTTGAAAAGTCAAGTGAATGGGGTCTTGATAAGGAAGCTTACTTTGAGAAGTTATGTGAGAATGGGGAGTTTAATGCCGATAAACATTTTGGGCTGATTGATATAAGGGAGTGGATGATTTTCTTTGACAAAGATCATTTGTCACGTGTATTGAGAGAATTCTGTATCCAAGAAGGGGTGTGCTTAGTTTTTCAGAAATCTGATAGAGCACGGATAACAACAGTCTGTTCCGCGGCAGAATGTAAGTGGAGAATTCATGCTTCAAGATTACAAGATGGCAACTCTTGGGCTATTAAGACAATCAATGGTGAGCATACTTTCACAAGACTGACAAAGTATAATCCTATGGCCACTGTGCATTGGGCTGCTGAAAAGATCATGGATGATGTAAAAGCAAACCCAGATATTTCAGGTAAGACAATTAATGAGCTCCTTCAAAGTAGATATGGAATTACATTACGGAAAACAAAAACATATGATGCAAGAAGTTTAGCTGTGGAAAAGCTTGAGGGTTGTCATGAGACTTCGTTTGCAAAATTACCAGCTTATTGCGAAACTCTAATGACCACTAATCTTGATTCCAAGGCTCATTGTGCTTGGAAAGTCGTTGAAGAACTCCCGGAAAAACCCATTCAGTTCAAGAGCATTTTTATCTCGTTGAAGCCAATGATTGAGGTTTCGCAGGGTGCAGAAGTGTCATAGGGGTCGATGGCTGTCATTTAAAAGGAAAATATGGTGGAGTTCTCTTGTCAGCTATAGCTTTGGATGCAAAACCAACAAATCTTTCCCCTAGCCTACGGTGTTTATGAGAATGAAAGTAAGAGCACGTGGTCACAATTTTTCTGGCATTTAAAAGATATCGTGAAGAATAATGTGAGGGATAATTTGACCATCATATCAGACACACAAAAGGTTAGATGAACTAATTTAGTTACATTTTATTTTCTGTATGTTTTAGGTGTGTTTCATAATTTCTCAGTTTTTGAATTTCTAGGGCATTGAGCCAGCCTTGGAAGATATTTGGCCGAGTGTTCGTAGACGCATTTGTTGTAGGCATTTATGTGCTAATCTGAAGAAACAATATCCTAGGCGGGCAATGCATAACCTCTTCTGGGAATGTTGTCAAGCGTATTCTAAAAAAAGAGGTTTGCTACAATAAGGTTGTAGAGAAAATACAAAAAGTTGGGGGATTTGGTGTTGTCAAGTGGTTACATGAGGTGGGGGAAAAAGAGCAATGTGCTAGACATAAGTTTGACACAACACTGTGTTTTGATGAAAATACAAGCAACTTTGTGGAGTGTTTCAATTCAACTATAGGAACAGACAGATACACCCCGGTGTTATCTCTCCTTGAAGGCTAGATCTATTTCCATCATAGTGTTTTGGATTTAAAAGTTTAGATTAGCATATACTTATTTTCGCATTTTGTCTTATGTAGGGATTAGAAGAACACTCATGGTTAGATATGTGACGAGGCAAGAAGATGCATCAAAGTGGTTGATGAATGACATAACACCAAAAGTGAAAGAGAAATTGAAGACACACATTTGAGCTTCTCATGAATTTCAGGTAAACTGTTTTCTGAACTACTGAACTGCTAATTTTCACATATTCTAGTAATCTTTGTTGAATTGTTTTTTGCTCAACTATTTTCTGCTGAGCTGCTGAACTGTTTTCTGCTGAACTGTTTTCTGCTGAGTTGTTTTTCAGCTGAGCTGCTGAACTGTTAATTTTCACATATTTTGGTAATCTTTGTGGAACTGTTTTCTGCTGAATTGCTTTCTGCTGAGCTGCTGAACTATTTTCTGCTGAACTGCTTGTTGCTGAAC
This sequence comes from Fagopyrum tataricum, assembly GCA_002319775.1. Taxonomy (NCBI): domain Eukaryota; kingdom Viridiplantae; phylum Streptophyta; class Magnoliopsida; order Caryophyllales; family Polygonaceae; genus Fagopyrum; species Fagopyrum tataricum. The sequence continues at coordinate 37,986,778 of CM008280.1, read as the reverse complement.
TATTTTATGCTGAGTTGTTTTTCGTTTTTGTTAATTTTTGGATGGTGTTTTACGTTTCTGTTTTATTACTTTGATAGTGTTTACGTTTCTGTTTAAGTCGATTACTTTGACAGTTATTTCAAGTTTCAAGTTCAGAGTGTGAGGTCAAGGAAGGACAATCATATTATCCAGTGAATGTGGAACAACAAACTTGTGGTTGTGGGGAATGGCAAATAAGTGGAATCCCTTGCAAACGCGGAGTTAGGGCGATTCTTCAGTTAAGGCCCGGAGTCGCCTTAGAAAATTATGCTTCTAGCTGGTTTTCTGTGCAAGCATATAAGATGGCATATATGGTGAATTTTCATCCTGTACCCGACGAAGGTCAATGGACACCTACTGACCACCCTATACTCAAAGCTCCAAATATGAAAAGGGGAGTAGGTAGGCCACCGAGAAATAGAAGACGAGAAGAGGATGAAAATCGAAAGGGAAAAAGGTCAAGCACGGTTCGTCGTAGTAATTGCAAGGTATGTCAAAAAAATACTAAAACATAAGATTCACACAATTTGTTTGATATGAAACACGGTTGGAATTTTATTGACCAATTTCACATGGTGCTAGGCATTTGGACATAATAAGAAGACATGTAAAGGCGGCTTGATTGCAAGGGAGCTTAAAGAGCAAGGAGTTCGAGTTGAACAACACAAAAGACAAAAGCGTAAAAATAAAAGTCAATCCACTGATGTTCAAGTCGACGTTATGAATTCAGCGCCATGAATTGGTGAAAGTCAACAAGAGTAGAGAAGCAAGATCTTATATTTTGTAACAAGATCTTATATTTTGTAGCGGTCTCATAACTGTGAATTATGCATAGTTAAGTTCACATTACATGTACAAACGTAGTCTACGAAAATTGTTCGATCGAACATCTATTAAATGAACCAAAATCAAGTACCCTAGTCACATTTTTAACACGATCACTAGAATAATAAAGTACAACAAAATTGATATTTTGACGACGCCTTGAACATATGTCATTAAGTCCCTGATATCATTCCTCAAATCTTGCAAACTCACAGCATTGCCAAACTCGTCTCTTTCATAGCTACTTCTTGTACCATGTTCCTCTTGCTCATTCACTATCAAGTTTGATTCATTTACAAATCGAAAAAACCCGCAATCATTACACTTCACATACATCTTACCCGGGTTCATTTTTGAGTGCAAGATCCGAACCACAAGTCTTTTTCGTGGTTGACAGTTTATACAATATTGATCACTCATTCTTAGTTGTGTTGATGAACTCCCCGACTCATTACGCGAATCCATGAAAAGTCCACTACATTCACAACACAAATTCACAATTATATATGCTAGTTTGATTACAGACAATTCCTAAAAATGCCTTGAAAAATGCCTAGTGTTTGGTCTAGTGTTTGTTCAAGTTAAAATATGTCTTTAAAATGCCTTCAAAATGCCTTTAAAGGGTATGGTGTTTATTTATAAGTTATTAAGTTGTCTTATTTTGGTCATGATTGTTTAGTCTATCTAGTTCATCAATGACTTTAAAAGGGAAGATTTTGTTAGCATGTGGGTTGACTCCAAGAACAATAAACCAAAGCTAACAAGTGATTTTGATCCTAATTTTGATCATAACTTTGATCCTAAATAACTAAATCCCACCGAAATCATAATTTTGATCCTAAACACTAAATCAAAAATAGTAAAACAGGGACAACTCAATAAATCAATTGTGTGATCCTAAATGAATAAATCCCACCGAATCAACTTAACACATCAATTGTGTGATCCTAAATGACTAAATTCCACTGAATCAAGATTTTGTTGGCATGTGGGTTGCTCTTGCTGTAGTTTGCCACTCTAGATTCACACATCCAATTTTAAGAGAACATTTTGGCGCAAAAGAAAGCACTATAAGGCTAGATCATCCCCATTTTTCCACTAAATCAACCCAAATACAAACAATTAGAGATTAGGGATTAGGGTTCTTACCTTGTAAGAGATGGTGTTAGAAGAGGGCTTCCGGCTTAGTCACTGTCACCGCCACGTCGTCTTCGTCACCGACAAGGCTAGGGGTTTTTAGATGGAGAGAGGCAAAATGAAAGAGAATGGATTTTGTAGATGGAGAGAACTTAGCTTCACATATACAGATCGAGGACAAGGAGGATATTTAGATGAAGGAAAATGTACGGTTTTAATTTCTTTTCTTTTTTAAAAAAATAAAAAACGTTAGTTTAAACAGAAAATAAGCAAAGAGGGTACGGAACGGAAATGTCAAAACCTAAAGGGTACCAAGCGGAAACGTAAAAAACTTTCGGCACCATCCGGAAAAGCCAAATACTCAAGGGCACCATCCGAAAAAATTCAAGTTTTTATTTGTTAATTTTTAAATTTTATTTAATAAGTAAATATTTTAAAATTCAATTTTCACTTTCCTAATTATACATTATCTATATATCTATCTATTATCCATATTCTATATTCTATATATATACTAAAATAGTCTACAGATTGCTGTTGTGACACTCTAAAGTTTCGGTATTTCAGCCAAATCTTTTTATATTACTAAATTGCCATTCATTTAAATTATATATTTTTAAATTAATTTCTAACTTGATGATCTGAATAATAAAACAACTCTTTTAATTAAAAAAAATTGTTGTTTTTACGTAAGATTTAAATCCACAAATTCCTTTTCCTTTTTCTTAAATTATCTAACTTACAAAGTATTTTATCTATTTTTATAATTTTATAACTATTTCTAATATTATATTTAAAATTTCTTGTTTTTAAGCTATAACTTTGTGTACGATTGTTTTACCTCTCAAGTCGGTTCTATAATCACAACATATACTTTTTATCACATATGCTATTCATTCTTTTTTAAAAGTTGGATTATACCTTCCTAGACCAATTTTTAGTCACAAACAACTTTTTATATTGCAATTTCAAGAGTTACAAGTAGGGATGGTTCGAGGATCATGATATGTGATCCTACAAGCAAGTCACAAAATACTACAAACAATGTCGTATTTAATGAAATATTTTAGAATATAATATAATATGGTTATACTATAATTTTATTATTTATTTTAAATTTTAACTCTTATTATGGATACACATAAAATAAAAATAATTTTAAAAATATATATATTTCACAAATATCCGTACACGGCACATGTTCTAAACTAATTTGATAAAAAGTATCTATTCCCCTTGCCTAATAAACGAGTAAAAATTGTGAGTAAGTTTCACAAAATCAACCTATCTATCTTATACGAGATTAAATGTTAGGAAATATATATATATGAAATTTTTTTACTAATATTTTTAAATATAAAAGCAAGATATCTATGTATATTAAAATTTTTAAATTTAATCAAATAAATATAAAAACGATTGAGTAAAGCAAAAGATACCCCTTATAATAATTGTGTTAGAAAAATACAAAAGCCCGTACAAGTAATGGACTAGTGTTCACTAAAAAAAACGCGTCATGTGTGCGTTAAACATAAAAACTTTTGAATTGTCAAAGATGTCAAACCAATTTGACGTTTGCTGTGGTCGAAGATCTTTTCCACCAAATGATACACATATGTTATTTTTTCTAATTAAGTAGACTTCAATAAAATAATGGCATAATCTATTAATTTTTATAGAAGCCACGACATCCAAAGGGGTGAATAATGTGGGTTCATGTAGTTCATATTTCTCTCAATAATTAGAAAGGGTTAGGAAGATCGGATTTGCTATTTAAAAAGGATTAGTGGCATTAGGGTTGGGCATAGGACGGGACGGGACGGATTAAGGTCATTCCACGTTCTGTCCCGACCATTATATATGGGACGGGCCTTGAGTTTTTTTACTAAAAACCATCGGGCCCTATTCCGGTTGGGACCGGGACGGGACGGGATGGCACGGGACTAATCCCGCATGATCTATATATAATTTTTTTTTGCCTTCTTGGTTTAAAATTAACAATTTACGAAAGCAAATATTCGTTGATATCCTTAAAACGAAAGACATCAAAATAGAATGTCACAACAAGGTTTACAAAACATAATTTTATTTTTTCATGAACGATGGTCATGACTAATTCAGACATCTAACTAATTACTTCAATATCCATTTGGTTGAGTTGCTCATTACCTTTGGGTGGTCCACAATAAGGACGATGTCCAAACCATTCGTTTTACTACAATTTTATTTTTTCATATTTGTGTTGGATAAATAATATTCATATGCCTCAAAAGACTTGCACGTATCTATGTTCCAAGAAATGAACATATGCCTTCCAAGAAACAATTCCACGCAACTCTACATATGTGCTTAATATGCGTTATAAGGAGCAATTTATACGAGAAAAAAATGATCGGAATAAAACTAACTTCAAAGGCTCAATTATTAAAATATAATTTAATATTCATTAGGTTAATTTGACTTATATGTGTGGATTTTGATCGGATTGGTTTGATTTAAATCTTAGGTATTTTTACCCTTAACCCCTCTAATCTCCTATAAATGATCTTCATTTATCTTGAATAAGCTTTAGTCTTTCTCGTCTTCTCCTTAGAGCGATGTTCACTGCTTGTCTACTAGCTTTCATGTCATGGTCTTGAGTCGAGTTAGGTCTAGAGATGCTCCCGCATCACTCCCTATTTTTAAAAAGGATTCGTCATCGAATCTAAGGCGTCCTCCTTAGCACAAATCCGGGACTGCGGAAATTGTCGAATGACGTCTCCAAAAGCTCCTATTCATACTCCTAGCATAAATGCTCCTACAAAAAAACCAACAAGAGAAACATTAAAATTTTACCCCAAAATAATCAAAGTATTCATCCAAGTTCTCATGACAAGACGATGAGAGAATTCCTCTCAAGTATTTTCCTTATGCGCCTAAAAGTTTGTTGCTCAATAATATATCAATAAGAAAAAATTCAACACCTGCATATATAAAAGGATCAAGTACAACAAGCATCAGAGGATTACGTGACTCATAAAGTATATAATTTGTTTTCTCCCATTCCTAAAGATTCTCCTCAACTCATGAATATCAAATTTAAGGTCTTCAAAATGTATCTCATAATCATCCTAAAGTCATATCGATCTTCAATATAATAGATCTCTCAACATACAAATCTTCTATAAACCTCGAAGTTAAGGTAGAGAAGAAATCATTAATCTCAAATCAACATTATCAACAATATTCAAAACATGAAACTCCTTCAGTTTCTTCCTATAGGTTTGAGCAAGCTCTAATCCTAGAATGGGAGGTAAATCCGAAGACATTTCCTCTACAATCTCTCCTAAACATCTCTTACTACGTTTGAGGTAAGACGTGGCCAATTGGAATATAGAGATAGGTTCGACTATGGACTGTTTTGGAATAGATCTTTCCCTCTCAAAAGAAACTATTAAGTCTCTAGCTCCTATGGATCATCTCATTTAACAAAAGCCTAAGAGGACAAGGGAAACTATAAACCTCAATAACTTGAAAAAACTTGAGAACATTACCATCAAAGGAATCCTTAAGATTATTATGCTAAAAATCAAACAATTTAAGTTTATCATCACAAGTAGGATCAATATCACCATCATCTAGAACATGCTCATCTCCGCTCATAAGATCATTAACAAGGACATCAAATGAAGATTCATGCTCATTCAAATCATTATCATGCATAATCACATTCGATTTTCTTGTGCATGAATAACTTCACATGTTCCTTGCTATGCTTGCATATGATCTTGCCTTCTATTGCTTTCCTCCATGTATGGTTTCCTTGACTTGCAATGCGAGATCCATATTGCTTGATCCATCTCTTTAATCCATGCAAATGCTTCTTCCTAGCTCTCCATATGATCACTTGCTTCCTCTTCCTCTTCCTACTTGCAAGTGAAGTTAAGCTCCGAGATACTCATGCATCACTTAGGCAATTGGCTTAACCAAACTTGGCACTACAACGTTTGGCCATAACCATGCCGGTCATGAACTCTAATGAAATCTCTAAGAGATCAATACACATGTCCTATGTTGTTTTTCAAGGATTTCAACAAAGTAGTATTCCAACATGAGAAGGTCGAAGGGGTGATGAGATGGCAACGAGAAATGGATATGTTCAAAAAGGTTATGGATTACCGCAAAATCCGTGACTTGGGATGGGGAGGTAGAAAATTCAGATGGATTAAAGGACTTGAGGGAAACAATGTCATTAAGAAAAAGGCTTGATCGATGTAAGAGCCTTAGTCTTTGGCAGCTAGTTTAGCCTTAGCCGCCCACAGCGGGTCTGTGAGGCCGCCCTTGCGACTCCTCTGTTGTTCCGCCCCTGCGGCCAGGAAACCCGCCCCTGCGGTTTCCTGCGGCTGCATCCGGCTTTGTTGACCTTTGATCCGTGCTTTACTCTCTTCTCTTCTTACTTGGTGATCAAGGGTTTCTCCTTCACTTTCATTCCCTAGCCAGCCCTTTCACGTCCTTCTTGCTTCTTCTTTCTTTCTTCTTTCTTATTCTTCCTTCCTTAGCTTAGGATTAGATGTATGAATCATAGATTGATGTTGGAATGTGTATGTATATGTATGTGTGTGAATTTGGACTGATGAAGACGTGATTTGATCACGAGAAGAGCCGAAGAGGAATCGCGGGGTCACGTTCTGCACCGTCGCCTACCCTGCGCCTGGAAGCCGCCGCCCCTGCGGAAGCCGTGCCGCAGCGCCCGCGCCGTGCCTGCGTTGCCTGCAGCCTTTGTCACCGTGCCCGCAGCTGAGTCCTGCCGCGCCTGCGGGTTGCCTTGCTCCGTCCCTGCGTCTCTTGTGTAACGCAGGTGCGTCTTGTCCCGGATCTACCTAGAGTTAGGTAGATCCTTTCCTTTCCTAGTATGAGCGGCAGTAGCATGCTAGGTATGTGTTGAGGATAGATGGTTCATGAGTATGTTTCGTTATGCCTTGTTGCTAGGCAGTGTTATCCTCCAGATTGGAGTGGACCGTGTTTGAGGGTTGATCGAGTTGAGACGACTTCGAGGTTGAGGTAAGTCCATAGGACTTACTTAGTTGTCATCCCTATATTGGATGTGTGCATGAGTGGTGTGTGGTATATGCTTGATAGCATGTATTATGGTTTATTACCGATCTATGGTATATTGTTTGCCCATTGTAGGGCCGTGATAACTTGCCCTTTCATCCCGCCGGGAGTCTGGGAGGTTCTCTGTAGGCAGGCCAGACCTAGTAAACGGTTCGGGCACTCTCCTTTCCCTTAGGGTACACGGGGAGGTGTTCCAGGCACCATTCCAGCTGGCTATTGGACCCAAAGGCGAGGATTATATATTCCTCGTGTCACATATGTTTATATGGATATATATACGAGTTGATTGTTGGACTTTATTAAGATAATGAACCGGGTAAATGTGTGATATCATGCTGACGTGTTTAGTATTATTTGATGTGTGTTTGTGCTCTACATCTCTTATATATGTGTATGGTTAGCTAACGGTTTTATACCGTGTTCTAGATCCTTTGCAGGTTAGGAGAACTGCAGAGTGATCCGGAGGGGTGATCTGTTGAGGGTCCGTACACTGGGTCGTCCTCGTGGGATAGGATATTTGACTATGTTTATGGTTATGTTTTGTTGTACTCAACAGTACTTGTATAAACCTTTTGATATTTATATATATATCAGTTTCATGTTTTGTTTTAATCTATCTGTGTCTTGTTGTTAGATTAGTGAAATTGTTGTCAAGCTAGGGTCAGGATCCATTGTGAGATCCTAGCCCAGTAGCACTCCGAGTCTACGGATTTGGGGTGTTACAAAGTTGGTATCAGAGCCTAGGTTGACAACAATGGCACTAGTAATCTGTGAAAAAGGTCGAATAGATAATTAAACAGAACCCGAAAGGGGTCTGACTTTTCAAAAGGTTTTGGTTTTGAAATGAGTACAAAATGTTTTGGGATATCGTGTACGTGAGCCATCGCCCATCTGAAGATCTCGACAGTATAGATATATATAGATATTCTGTTTTGATTGATTTGATATATATCTATACATATGGCATATATATATAGCCTTCTGAGTTAGGTTTGTGTCCTCTGCAGATGGTTCAGACTAGAGCCTTACCTGCAGCTGGACGGGTAGGGGTAGACCTCCTCTAGGTAGAGGACGGGGTAGGATTCCTGTTGTTGATCCACGTGCAGTAGAGGAGATCCTTGAGGATGTTGCTGAGAGTGTCGTCCCTGAGACTAGGAACGGCATAGCTGGGAGACAAGTTCCACAGCGAGTCCAGCCAGACGACTCGGATCGTGTCTCCATGGAGGGACCAACCTTCCGCGAGTACATTAGGCGTGTTGAGGAGGCTGCCATGGCACGTAGGCGTGTCCCTGATCTGTCAGCACAGGAGGGATCATCTGAGAGATCCCATGCAGTTACACAAGTGTCAGCTGCACCGGCACCTGCCGTTGAGATTGCTCGAGCTACAGAGGAGCATAGAGGGCCTCGACCAGACACTTGGTTGAAGGCTTTTCATCAGATGGGAGTACCCCCTTTCTCTAGGAAGGTGGGGATGGAGGTTGAGCTTTGGATAGGACATGTAGACTCAGCTCTGGAGTCTATTAGGTGTCCAGCTGACAGGCAGATTGAGTTAGTGCAGAATCTGTTCAGAGATTTGGCACAACACTGGTGGAGGTCTGTACGAGTACAATTAGTAGTAATGAGCAGATGAGGACTATGATTCGAGAGCGTTTCTGTCCTGCCTCGCTGAGGAGGGAGAAATTGCGAGACTTTGTTGAGGCTGGGTTCGAGGATGTACCGGTCTCAGAGGCCATCAGAAGATTTCAGGAGGAGTTGGCATTGTTGGGTCCAGTTGCACCTTCTGCAGATCAGCATGTTTATTTGTTTTCCCGACGACTGAGGGATACTACCCGTACTTATATGGCGGGTTTCCACTGTGAGTCTCTGATGGATTATCAGAACCGGGCTTCTGATTATGAGAGAGAGAGGGCCAGCCAGAGGAGAGCTTCTCAGACCGGAGGGTCTCAGAAGAGACAACGGACTGGGCAGACCAGTGGTATTGGTGGAGCTGTTGGTTCAGGGCGAGGCCAAAGTCGCCAAAGTCATCCTTCATCTGCACCAGGTGCAGATAAGGGAGTACAGTGCTTCAACTGCAGTGAGTATAGGCATATGAGATCAGAGTGTACGAGGCAGCAGGTGACTTGCTTCACTTGTGGCAGACCGGTCACAGAGCTATCTTCTGTAGACGAGGGAGAGCTTCATCACAACAGGATTCTTCTCCTGCTAGTGCAGCAGGGGGTGGGCAGAGGCCACCTCAGCAGCAGCAGATGCAGGACAACAGAGAGTCTCAGATCCCCCTACGACTCAGGGATCTGCTCTTGGGCCGAGTAGAGGCAGAGGTCGTGGTGGGAGCACCACTGATACCAAAGGCCCACAAGGTCGTGTTTTTGAGCTGAGGAGTGCAGAGGAGCCAGCTGCACCGACTTCTACATGTACCATTCTGATTCATGGTTTACCTGTTAGAGTGTTATTTGATACTGGTGTTACGCATTCTTTTATTTCTGATGCATGTGTAGAGCGTCTGAGTCTAGATATAGTTAAGGGGATGCCCTTTATTATAGGGTTACCCGATGGTGGTAGGGTCAGAGGTACCCATGAGATTCGTGACTGTCCCATTTCTGTAGGGACCCATGTGTTACTAGTTGACTTCTTTGTCATGCCATTAGAGCATGAAGAATTCATACTAGGTATGGATTGGATGGATAGACATTATGCGGTCTTAGATGTAGGTAGGAGGATTGTTACCCTCTCTACCGAGTTAGGTCAGATAGAGGTTTTCCGAGGTTGGGACCTTGGAAAATCTGGCATGGTTATCAGTGCGATACGGGCTGCGAGAATGATTGCACAGGGTAGTGATGTCTTCTGGTGTTATGCCATGAAGGAGGGGGAGAGTCTAACATTAGAGGATATCCTAGTTGTCTGTGATTTTGCAGATGTATTTGTTGAGCCGTCCAGTTTGCCGCCTCAAAGGAGTGTGGACTTTGGTATCGAGTTAGAGCCTGGTATGAGACCGATCTCGAAGGCCCCATATCGGATGGCGCCTGTTGAGATGTTAGAGCTGAAGAAGCAACTCGAGGAGTTGGCTGAGAAGGGTTTCATTCGACCTAGCGTGTCCCCATGGGGAGCACCTGTCCTCTTCGTACGGAAGAAGGACGGATCGTTGAGGCTGTGTATAGATTACAGAGAGCTGAACAAGGTGACCATTAAGAACAAGTATCCATTGCCGCGTATTGATGACTTGTTGGATCAGCTTCAGGGAGCGACAGTATTTTCCAGGATTGACCTGCGCTCAGGATATCACCGCTGAGGGTGAGAGAGCAGGATATGCATAGGATAGCATTCAGGACCAGATATGGACACTACGAGTTTGAAGTGATTCCATTTGGACTTACGAATGCCCCAACAGTTTTTATGGAGTTGATGAACAGCATCTTCATCGACTTCTTGGATCAGTTTGTGGTGGTTTTCATTGATGATATTCTGGTATATTCTCGTAGCGTAGAGGAGCATGCAAGACATCTGAGGACTGTATTGCAGGTTTTGCAGGATAGAGAACTTTATGCTAAGTTCTCTAAGTTCGAGTTCTGGATGCCAGAGGTAGCATTCTTGGGTCATGTGGTATCAGCTGAAGGAATTAAGGTGGATCCGGCCAAGATTGAGGCAATAGCAGCATTGACTACACCGACGAACGTCAAGGAAGTAGGTAGCTTCCTTGGCCTAGCCGGTTATTATAGACGCTTCGTGGAGGGATTCTCTGTGATTGCCCGTCCACTAACGAGTTTGCTGAGGAAGACTACCAAATTTGTGTGGTCTGATCAGTGTATGCAGAGTTTTGAGGAGCTGAAGAGACGTCTGACTTCTGCTCATGTTTTGGCACAGCCAGAGGGTACCGAGGATTTTGTGGTCTATAGTGATGCATCCAAGCTAGGCTTGGGATGTGTGTTGATGCGGCAAGGCAGAGTGATTGCTTATGCGTCTCGATAGTTGAAGACGTATGAGGAGAACTACCCGACTCATGATCTAGAGTTGGCAGCGGTAGTTCATGCCTTGAAGATCTGGAGACATTACCTGTATGGTGTTACATGTCAGATCTTCACAGACCATCAGAGTCTGAAGTACATTTTCACGCAGCGGGAATTGAATAACCGCCAACGTAGGTGGCTTGAGCTGATCAAGGATTTTGATCTGGAGATTCTGTATCATCCAGGGAGGGCGAACGTTTTCGCCGACCCCCTGAGCAGGAAGACGCCTCGAGAGCAGGCGATTGCGAGGCTGACAGTTCAGCATCAGTTGCAGAGGGATCTGATCTGGTTAGAGTTGGACATCCAGTTTCCTGATGAGGATGCCCAATTGCGTACTTTAGAGGTTCTTCCTGATCTGTTGGGTGAGTTCCAACAGAAGCAAGAGACCTTCCCGACACTGACGAGGATACGTGATAGGATGTCTCGGGATGAGGCACCACAGTTCCTGCTAGGAGCAGATGGTCGCGTCTGTGTACCTGCTGATACAGAGATGAGACAGAGGATTTTACAAGAGGCTCATTGTACACCTTACTCTGTACATCCAGGTACGAGTAAGATGTATCAGGATTTGAGACGTATATATTGGTGGGGAGGGCTGAAGCCCGATGTGGCCAGATTTGTGGCACGGTGTGCGACCTGCTAGCAGGTCAAGATAGAGAATAGTAGACCTGGAGGTGAGCTTCATCCACTTCTTGTTCCACAGAGGAAGTGGGAGGACGTCACCATGGATTTTGTGACTGGACTGAGGTTGAGCCGGAGTTTTGATGTCATCTGGGTCATTGTGGACAGATTGACGAAGACGGCACGTTTCATTCCTATTAGGGAGATGTGGCCGGTGAGCACATTAGCTAAGGAGGTCACTAGGCAGATAGTGAGACTCCACGGTGTACCGAGGACGATCCTCACAGACAAAGATGGACGATTTACCTCGAGGATTTGGCAGCAGATTCAGACTTCCCTGGGGACGATTTTGCACTTCACGACTGCGTTCCATCCTCAGACAGATGGTCAGTCAGGGAGAACCATTCAGACCCTGGAGGATATGTTGCGAGCTTGTGTGTTGGATTGGGGACAAGTGTGGACGGATCATCTCCCACTTGTTGAGTTCTCATACAACAACAGCTGGCATGCATCGATTGGGATGACCCCATATGAGGCACTCTATGGACAGAGATGTCGTACTCCGTTATGCTGGGATGATTAGAGTAGTGTTAGTGGTTTGACACCTGATCAGATTCAGGATGATGTGGCTCGAGTAGCACTGATTCGAGAGCGGATGTTGACTACTCAGAGCCGTCAGAAGTCGTATGTTGATAGGAGGCGTAGACCTCTAGAGTTCAGAGTTGGAGCTCATGTGTGGCTGAGAGAGTCCCCGACACGAGGTGTTAAGGCGTTTTGGCATTAAGGGGAAGTTGAGCCCCCGATATATCGGACCGTTCGAGATTTTGGATCGGGTTAGGAGTGCAGCTTACAAATTAGCTTTGCCTCCGAGATTAGAGGGTGCTCACCCTGTGTTTCATGTGTCTCAGCTGAGGGAGTATATACCAGATCCGAGACACATCATGAGTTATGACGATTTGGTGGTTGAGCCGGACCACACTTTTGTTGAGCATCCGATTGCCGTCCTAGAACGAGGTATGAGACGCCTGCGTTCGAAGGACATACCTATGATGAGGATACAGTGGTCGAGACGAGGACCTGATGATGCTACATGGGAGACTGAGGATAGTATCCAGAGGAACTATCCAGAGTTCTATGCTGAGATAGATATACTGTAGGATCTACGAGTAGATCTTAGTACTATCTTGGTGAGTGTTTACTTATGTGCTTATATGCCATGATGTGTTTATTTTCGTACTAGCTTGATATGATGTGTGATCTTATTAGATCTTGTTGTGCTAGTGCGATTGTTTGTAGCTGGAGATGGTTCGTTCCTCCTTGCTTTTGTGATGTTGGTTGGCTGGAGATGGTTTTCCTCTATGCCCTGGATAGTGTTTGTGCTGGAGTCGATGGTTTCCTCCATGCTTATGTTTGAGGTTATAGAGAGAGTTGTACCTCGGCTTGTGAGTCCGAGTGGTTTGAGGATTTTACAAGTTTCGGGATGAAACTTGTTTTTAGGGGTTGAGGTGTAAGAGCCTTAGTCTTTGGGAGCTAGTTTAGCCTTAGCCGCCCACGCGAGTCTGTGAGGCCGCCCCTGCGGCTCCTCTGTTGTTCCGCCCCTACGGCCAGGAAACCCGCCCCTGCGGTTTCCTGTGGCTGCATCCGGCTTTGTTGACCTTTGACCCGTTCTTTACTCTCTTCTCTTCTTACTTGGTGAGCAAGGGTTTCTCCTTCACTTTCATTCCCTAGCCAGCCCTTTCACATCCTTCTTGCTTCTTCTTTCTTTCTTCATTCTTGTTCTTCCTTCCTTAGCTTAGGATTAGATGTATGAATCATAGATTGATGTTGGAATGTGTATGTATATGTATGTGTGTTAATCTGGAATGATGAAGACGTGATTTGATCATGAGAAGAGCCGAAGAGGAATCGTGGGGTCACGTTCTGCACCGTCGCCGCCCCCGCGCCTGGAAGCCGCCCCTGCGTAAGCCGTGCCGCAGCGCCCGCGCCGTGCCTGCGTTGCCTGCAGCCTTTGTCACCGCGCCCGCGGCTGAGTCCTGCCGCGCCTACGGGTTGCTTTGCTCCGCCCCTGCGCCTCTTGTGTCACGCAGCTGCGTCTTGTCCCGGGTCCACCTAGAGTTAGGTAGATCCTTTCCTTTCTTAGTATGAGCGGTAGTAGCATGCTAGGTATGTGGTGAGGATAGATGGTTGATGAGTATGTTTCGTTATGCCTTGTTGCTAGGCAGTGTTATCCTCCAGATTGAAGTGGACCGTGTTTGAGGGTTGATCAAGTTGAGACGACTTCTAGGTTGAGGTAAGTCCGTAGGACTTACTTAGTTGCCATCCCTATATTGGATGTGTGCATGAGTGGTGTGTGGTATATTCTTGATAGCATGTATTATGATTTATTACCGATCTATGGTATATTGTTTGCCCATTGTAGGGCCGTGATAACTTGCCCTTTCATTCCGCCGGGAGCCTGGGAGGTACTCTGTAGGCAGGCCAAACCTTGTAAACGGTTCGGGCACTCTCCTTTCCCTTAGGGTACACGGGGAGGTGTTCCAGGCACCATTCTAGTTGGCTATTGGACTCATAGGCGAGGATTATATATTCCTCGTGTCACATATGTTCATATGGATATATATACGAGTTGATTGCTGGACTTTATTAAGATAATGAACCGGGTAAATGTGTGATATCATGTTGACGTGTTTAGTATTATTTGATGCGTGTTTGTGCTCTGCATCTCTTATATATGTGTATGGTTAGCTAACGGTTTTATACCGTGTTGTAGATCCTTTGCAGGTTAGGAGAACTGTAGAGTGATCCGGAGGGGTGATCTGTTGAGGGCTCCGTACACTGGGTCGTCCTCGTGGGATGGGATCTTTGACTATGTTTATGGTTATGTTTTGTAGTACTCAGCAGTATTTGTATTAACCTTTTGATATTTATATATATCAGTTTCATGTTTTGTTTTAATCTATATGTGCCTTGTTGTAAGATCAGTGAAATTGTTGTCAGGCTAGGGTCAGGATCCATTGTGAGATCCTAGCCCAGTAGCACTCTGAGTCCTACGGATTTGGGGTGTTACAATCGATTCTTAGCAACTGAAGAGTGGAGCTCAGTCTTTCCCCTTTATACGGTATCACACTTGGTCAAATTTCGACTTGATCACTATCCGATTCTTCTAGACACAAAGGGAGAAACGCAAACATAAGAGGAAGAATTGTCAGATTTGAAACCTAGTGACAAAGTAAAGAGGGGTGTGGAGAGGTGGTTGCAAACTCTTGGATGACTACGACACCTAGTACAACTCCGAAAAGCCTTGAGAGAGTTATTTGGGGATTTAATGGACTTGGGAAAGGTGACTGATAAGAACATCATGAGGAGATTAAAACAAAGGAAGCGGAGTTGAAGACAATCTAGCTTCTTCCGCCCTCGAATAACAACCTCAGGCGTGGGATGGAGATTTCGTAATGCCTAGAGCGATTCAAGAACGGGAGCAAGACTTATTGGCACCTACGATCCAAGGTGTGGGACCTGAGTGATGGAGACTGCAAATACGGCTTTCTTCCACCACAAGGCCAACCAAAGACAAAAGAAGAACCATATCCTTTCTTTAACTGACAAAATAGGACATGTTCACTCGGGTGACGCCTTGTTTGAGAGAATTATTGTGGACTTTTACAAGAATTTATTCAAAACATAAGGTGAAAGCAATGGGGATGATGATCCCACTGATTGCCTAGAACAAAAGTTTACAACATCAATTAATGTGGATCTATTAAAGAACTTAATGATGATGAAATGTGGGTTCTGGTGAAGCAAATGCACCAGAGAAAGGCTCTCGGGTATGATGGAATACATGCTACCTTTTTTTTTATAAATTTTGGCATGTAGTGGGGAGGGAGGTCACTCCGGTTCGTTCAGGAATGCAAGGTTGGGAACAATTGCATAAAGGAGATAAACAACATAGTAATATCCCTCATTCCAAAAGTGGATAATCTGTCTAAAATGTCCGAGTTCATACCAATTAGCCCGGAACTGCAATTTATAAGATAATCTCCAAAGTTCTAGAAACCAGCTAAAAAAGATCCTCCCAAGAGTCATTTCTCGGGAACAGAGGTGTTTTTGTTGAAGGGAGAAAAAAAATTGTTAATTCTTTGGTTGCCTTGGAGATTTTTCACTACATGAACAATAAAAAACCCGGTGGGGTGATATGACAATCAAGCTAGACATGAGCAAAGCTTATGATCGAATTGAATAACATTTTTCCGAGGAGGGTGATGGGGATGCTGGGTTTTGCGCCACTGTGAATACAAATAATCATGGAGTGTGTGTCTTTCCCTACATTCACATTCAGTATAAACGGCTATCATAGGGGTTCGGTTATCCCCACGTGCGGGTTCACTAATCTGACCCTACATCCCCTAATCTCTTCGTTCTTTGTTCTAAGGTTTTTTCTAGTACGTTGAAGTAGGATATTGATTTTGGCTCGATTAGTGGTAAAAAGATACACATAGATACGCCAAAGATCTCACATCTCTTTTTTGTTAATGACAACGTGCTTTTTCGCGCGGGCAAACCTTAAAAAGTGTTCTCAAATAGATGAAACTATCAAGTGTTACGAGAGGGCAAACCTTCAACAGGAATGTGAGAGAGATTAATGGTAGACATCTTGATGGAAATCAGGAGAGTAAACAAACGCGATTTGTATCTTTGTTTGCCGACTTAGATTGGGACTTTAAGAGGGGCACACTTGAGGGTATAAGGATTGTATTACTAGGAAGCTACAAGGCTAAAAGGAACGTCTGCTATCTCAGGCTAGAAGGGAAGTACTATTGAAATCCTTCACTCATAGTAATCCGACTTATATTATGACGGTTTTCAAAATGTGTGACATGATTGTCGATGAGATCCATTCCATGATGGTCAAGTTATGGTGGGGCTCGACTTACGAAAGAAGGATAATTCATTGGAAGAGTTTGGGAAAAACTTTTTCTTCCTAAGAATCTGGGAGGCATGAGTTTTAGGTAAGGGTGTTTAATCAATCTTTGTTGGCCAAGCAAGGATGACATATCCTAATGAACCCGAAGTCTCTTGCCAATGAAGTGCTTAAGGGTGTTTAATCAAGAATTGTGGACTTTCTTTTTACATCTTTAAGATGTAATTTCAACTATTAGTGGAGGAGCATCTAGGGTGTTAAATCTTTGCTTAAGAAGGGTAAGCCCAAAATGTTAGCAAATGTATCAACTTCATTATATGGAATGAGAATTGAGTTATGTTGAGTGAAGAAAATAGATACCGTGCCCCACAACTTGTGACAATTTGTGATCCCTTTCTTAAAGTGGAAAACATACTTAATGTGGATTGAAATGACTGTGAAAGGGCACTAGTCACCATTGTGTTTATAAAGGATGACGCAAACCTTATTTTGACCATGCCTATTTCTACTCAGCAAGTTCGGGGCGGGAGAGTTTGGTGGCTAACTCATATGGGTGATTTCACTGTTAAGACCTCTTATGGGCTAGAGCGCTGAAACCATGAAGATGATTGGAAACGAAGATAACAACGTAACTTCCTCTCTACCTTCAACATCATGTGGAAACTCAAATTTCCCCTAAAGATCAGGAACTTTGTGTGGCATTTCTGCTCAAATTTCTTAGCAATGAAGATGCCTCTACTAGCAAGAAGAGTTGTCCAAAACAATAGATATCCCAACTGCCCTGATTTCACAAAGATAATCATGCATGCCTGTAACACCCCAAATCCGCGGGACTCGGGGTGCTACGGGCGAGACCTCACAATGGGTCCCGACCCTTATCTTGACAACAATTTCACCGGACCTTCCAACAAGGCACAAATAAAGGCGAAAACTTAAAACATTTTTAGTGTATTGCGAAAGCCCAAAAGTAAAGACTACAAAGTGGAAACTCAGTCGAGTCCTCAAAACAATACAACCCAAAACGAAAGTTTAAACGTACGACAACACCATGAACAACGATATGAAACATGACCCAAAACCATCCCCGTCCTATAATGTACGGAGACCCCGGTTGTCCACTCCTCCACCTCACTCGGCGGCGTCCCTAACCTGCAAGTCATCTACAACATGGTTTAAAACCATTAGCTCATATTCGAAGAATTAGAAAAGCGGTGAAGGCACAAACACATACATAACACAAAACATAAATCACACAAGTTCGGTTTATTATCTTTTTATTATTAAGTCATATCCCGTACTAATTCAACTTCGGTTTGTGACACGAGACCACCGTGGTCTCGCCTCGGTCCCTTACCGGAAAGGAATGGTACGGATGCACCCGACTGTATACCCGCCGGACTCGTCGCCGAGAACCTCCTAGACCTCCCCCGGGCTAGGCAGCTGAAGTCACCGCCCGTTATTATACACTTGGGCCAACATATATATATATATAAGGTCGGTGGTCCTAATTACCGGTTTAATTGTTATAACAAGAACATAAACACACACCACCAAACACACATCAATGCTAATACATAAAATACGAGCTAAGTAAGTCCGGAGACTTACCTCGTCCCAATGCTAACTCACAAACGCCCTTGCTTCCCTTGGGAAGACGCACACAACCTGCTCACAACAAGGTAATCATCACAACCCGCTCAACTCAAGAAGTCTAAGACTTCTACACAAATGATCTACGCAAGATCATTTGACTCCCATTCTAGGACCGCATCCTAGAACCTCTCATACTCACATCTCACTCAACGCATGAGGAGATATCTCAACAACCTACTAACTCTCATATGATCATACTCAAAACCCAAGAACGAGTAAAAGCCTACTAGGTCTATCATGCTCATCACACTCTCCACACATGAAAGTAACACCCAACAGTTCATAACCTCAAAGATGTTAGTCCTCAACCCAAGAGGCACAAGCTAGCCTAGAAGATCCATCATGCTCACATGCTCATACGATCACATATATCGAGCCTTAAGGGCTCCTAGGTCCATAAACACTACATGTCATTCTCAAGCTACTCTAGGTCATCCTAAGCATGCTACTAACATGGTTCAACAACAATACTAAGGAAAGAACGAAGAGGAAAGGAGAGGAGAAGCCTACTGTTGTAGAAACGCAGTCGCGGAGTCAAGCTGGCGCCCCGGCGGAGCAGGAGCCGCCCCAGCGGAGCTGCTGGCCGCACCCGCGACGGAAGGGAGCCGCCCCGCGGCCATCGTGTCCTGGAGCCCCGGAACCGCCCCCGCGGCTGTGTTGGGCCGTGAGCCTGCCGCCGCCCCCGCGGCCATGCTGAGCCGCACCCGCGGCGGTGTTGTGCTGCTCTCGCGGCCGGCCGCGCCTGCGGCCGTGATGATCCGCCCCCGCGGTTGTGCTGCAAATTGTCGTCTTCTTCGCCTTCGATCGTGGATCCTTGGCTCCAAAGTCCTTCTTCTCTTATTGGATCTTCTCCAAACACCCATCACTGGTCTTAGGCACCTCTCCTTGACCTAATCGAGCTAAGAACCTATGCATGCAAAGAGTTGAGCAAAACTCCTCAAGATCTTCCTCCATAGCCATGGATGAAGAAGGGAAGAAGAAGAAGGAAAAAACAGCAAGGAAGAGAGGGGAGGGAGAGGAAGGAGCTTACCAACAACCTGGAATCCCTTTGCTGCAGTCCATACACAAAGATCCTCAACAAGATGGAAGAAGAGAAGAGAAGAGAGCAAAAATGGAGCCATGGGAGGAAGAGGGAAAGAAACTAACGTGAATGAGCAAGAGAGGAGAGAGAGAGAGAGAGGACAAGGCTACCAAAAGGGAGAGGGGACAACAGTTGTCTTGTCATCTTGCTCGGAACGAGGGGTCGGAAATGACCCCTTGTCACTGTTAACCCGGAACGAAGAGTCGGAACGCGGAAAAAGAGGAAAAACGACGAGTCGGCTCGGAATTTTCTTAGGAATAAAGCCCGGCTCTCGGCATCTCGGGATTACGGGATAACTACAAGGTGCTCTAAGTCCGGAATAAAATTAATAAAATTTCGGACGTTACAATGCCATTATACTACGCCCTTCTATTAGAGAGGTTTGGTGGGGTTCTGACATTTTCATGAAATTGACAGAGTTCATACTTGCACTCTAGAGGTGCTGATTATGGAGCTACACAACATATTGGAGGTATGGAAGGTAACTCAATTTTTATAGGGTCTGGATTGCATTGATATGTCGAAACAACATAATTTTCAATGGCGCTTTCCCGGTATGGTAGGCGGAGGCCGTGGCCTTGCGGTGAGTGTTCTAGAAGCTATTACGATGGGTCATCAATGCGTCATCATTGAATCGGACTGCAAGGTCCTTGTTGAGGATCCCGAGAATCCAGACACTCTACGCTCGCATGGGAGAGACATCATCCGATAGTCCTCGAGGCTTGGTTTTAGAATATTTCTCTAAAAGTGACGTTCACTCCAAGGGAATGCAACAACCTAGCTCACACGTTTACTAGGATTATGCTATCTTCTGTAATGTAGAATCTCTTTCTGAGTGATTTCCGATCTCTATGATTGAACATGTTCATTTTGATATAACTTATGCTCGCATGAGGGAGACATCATCCGATAATCCTTGAGGCTTGGTTCCAGGCTATCTTCTCTATAAGTGACGTTAACTCCAAGAGTATGCAACAACCTAGCTCACATGTTTGCTACGATTATGCCATCTTCTCCAATGTGAAATCTTTTTTCTGAGTGTTTTTAATCTATGACTGAACATGTGTCATTTTGATATAAGCTCATGATAATTTTGGCTTCCTTTCAAAAAAAATGTTAATATCTTAAAATAAGGATGTTATGTGATGTTAACGTGTAACCAATCGTGACAACTTATATGAAATAAAAAGAAAGTTTAGGCAGTCGGGCATGAAATGTCTTATCTATTATAACATACTAAAAGAGAATACACTTTGTCCACAATGTTAAAGCTAGTCACCTCAATTTTTTTAATTTTTTTACAATATTGTCCTAAGATATTTACGGATTTGCCAATTTTCTTTTATAGAAAAATTTTCATAACAAATAATAAACAGTCACCCGTGTTACATCAGATTTACATGTCACGTCAGCTTTACTTAAATTTAACTAGACCAGTTCCATGCACGGGCATTTGTAAAAAATATATTTTTAAACTATTTGTTATTTTGTGTATTAATGATATGAGTTAAAAATTTTAAACTATTTGTTATTTTGTTACCTACATATAAAAAACAATTTCACGATGATGATTGAGGTAAGATATTTACATTTAACGTATCATACCTACACGAATATGACACGTTGCATCCTCGTCAACATTTATAGGGACGTGCAACCTTCAAACAACATTTCTACGATCGGAAAACAAAAGAGTTATATTGCTACTTGTGTCAACATTAAAACTATTTCTACCTTTTGACTTTAAACCGGTTAGTTTAATCAGAATAAGCAAATATATAATATATGAGATAGACCAATGATATGCATAGATGAATTATATTTGGTTCATTTTGCTTTATAACATATTGATAAAATATCTTTTTGTAAAATGATATTTTGAAATATGTAATTATATTTTGATTGAAATTCTAGATTTCTAATCCTTTTATCATGGATGTTAACATAAATATATATTAATATTAAATAAATTTAGTATAATTATAATTTCTTTTATATCATTATCAATAATACATTATCACATATTGATTTGTTAATCACCTTTAGTTAATATTCCTAAAAGTGCATAAATATTATACATGATAATAAGTATATGTTGTGATTATAGGACCAACTTGAGAGGTAAAGTAACCGTACATAAAGTTATAATTAGATTATATGTATAACAAATAGATCGTTATATAATAGCACAAAATTTACAACATATTATAACTAAAACTAACTACCTCGAACCCGCTTGATGATCACAATTTCAAATAAGATAAAATTATAAAATAACAAACAAAGTAGAAAATTCAAGTAAGATAAAAATATAAAAATAAATTAAAATATTTGGTTACCTTATAAAATAAGGAATTTTAAAAATAAAGATTAGACATAATTATAAAATATAAAAATAAATAAAATATTTGTAAATTAGATAATTTTAGGAAAAAAAGAAAGAAAAGAAATTTGTGGATTTAAATCTTACAAAATCAATATAGAATCTTATCTTAACAAATTGTTTTACTAAAAAGAGTTTGTTTTATTAATTTAAAAAATTAATTTAAAAATATATAATTTTAATGAAAGTTAATTTAGTAATACAAGAATATATGACTTTATAACTAAAATAGAATGCATCAGTAATCCGTAGTCACTTTAATTCTATATATAAAATATAGATATAAATATATAGATTAAAACAAAAATTATTTATATCAAAACAGAACTAAAAAAAACTATCCTAAAAATTCGATATCTTAACTAATTTATTTAACAAATAATCTTAATAAAATAAATTTATATCTTAACCAATTTTTTAAAACAATAAAACGAATAACACTTAGCCTAATAACTAATAACTAATAAAATTTTATATAAGATTAATCAACCCGCAAGGTAGTGAAGGTACATCGTAAAAATAAAATAAACGTGCAACTTGTTGCCTAGTGGGCATGAAAATATCTCATCGGGATAGTGTTCAACTAGTATTTGTCATCAACTCGTCACCTTCCCATTCAAATACATAAACTACACACAAGGGCGGCCCGAGAACTACTATATATCCATCACCATCCATAATTGAGGACAGAGAGAGACACGGATCGAAAATTTCCAACGATCTATGCAAACTGGAGCATCTAGGGTTTCGGGTTCCAGATCTGTTGAACAACGAGTTTATCACCATCCCCGCCATTGGAGAAGATCAACCTAAATTTTTCCCTTATGACCTCGTTTGAATACCTCATCTGTTCTTCTAATCACAGCCGCTTCGTTGCCGGCATTCCCTTCTTCCTCCTTTACTACTCATTTCAGTTGATTTCTAATTTTCTTATTCCTATACAGCCGTGAATTTGTTGCCTTTCTCACAATTTCTTTTCTTAACCAAATCCTCTTTGTCTTTCCCAATTTCCATTTTTCTTTGACAATCGTCACTGTCATCTCTCCGAAATAATCGTGATTATGGAGCCCAATCAAATCTTAACGCCCGACGACCTATTCAATGGTGAGACTCTTCTTTCATTCTTGATTCTTTTGTTGGTTTACTGTTAGATCGATCAACTTTTAGCTTCTTCGCGGTGAAGGTGTTGAATTTTGATATGAATGGAGCTTGTGCTGAATCATAGTTACTATTCCTAGTTTGTACTAAAAAAAACATAAATTGCGTGATCAACCATACATAAAGTTAAAGTGAGCTGTTCTATATCTTAATTATAAGATATAAGATACGTACTTGTTTGTATTTAGGAATCTCCTTAGTAAAGACTCCTTTATTATGATAGCTGAATAGGAATCGATTCTGATTTACAGACATGTTTTTTTGGATGAAATGCTAACTATGATTCACTAAAAGTGTCTGGAGCAGTTCCATTGGAGGAATCAGAGGAAACACTATACTCTATTATATCGCTAGGGAAATAACAGGATAAAAGAAGTTTTCTAATCGAGTATGAATTAATAAATTGTGAATGATCAACAATGGTGGAGATGAATTCCAAACTGAAGTGGATAAAACGTAACAGGGTTTTCTGACATTGTGACAGAGTGTTGAGGAATGATCATACAAAGCCTCTTTCTGCCCTTATTTACTGAGAAGTAAGCATGTTTCATTATTTGAGGCTTGAAAGTATAATGATCAGTGCTACAATCTGTAATGAGTGTAAGTTATCTGTATTTCGTAATGAGTATTAGAATTTATAGAATTTCTTGAGTTTATTTGACAGAAGTAACTGGTTGATTTCTGTAGAATAATTTTGTTGAAGTAATCTGAAATACTTCTCAATTGCATTCTCAAGTTCCTTTGCTACACGTACCTGATTGAGTTCTATAGAATACTTTGTAATGAGTATAAGTTTTCTGTTTTGATTTGCTTGCAGGAAGACACGGTCTTCATACTAAGAGGCTGTCTCGTTCATCCCCAACTGTCATTGTGATTGGTGGTGGTATTTCAGGAATTGCAGCTGCAAATTTCCTTTTTAATGCATCTTTTAAGGTGGTAGTCTTTATGGGCTGTTCTTTTCCTAGTTTAATTACTGACTGCTAATGAACTAGTTTCTGCACTTTTGTTCTTAAACTATCTTTTTGTTTAGGTGATCTTGTTGGAATCACGTGATCGACTTGGAGGCCGAATTCATACTGATTATTCATTTGGATGTCCTGTGGACATGGGAGCATCATGGAAAGTCTCTTCTTTTTTTTAAAAATGTTTTGCATGCCTACTGCTACAACATTTTTGCATCCAAATTTTCTTATTCTGTAATCATATTAATAAAGCAACTTTGAGAATGTTGGTAATTGTTTTCATGCAGGTTGCATGGTGTTTGTAATGAAAATCCATTGGCTCCTTTAATCCGCCATTTAGGACTTTCATTATACCGCACCAGCGGTGATGATTCTGTATTATATGACCATGATCTTGAGAGGTAAATTTTCCCTTTATGACACTGTTCTCTGTTATTATACTGGTAAGAAGTTTTGTATTCTACAAATTGGTTTGATGAACTTTTTGAGTTCTTTCTAATGTTTGTGTTGCCTTATCAGTGTTTTCAAATCCTCATGTTTCCACCTCTTCGGAGGCAATAACATTTACCAAGTATCTCTAGAATCAAAACTATATTAGGTAATAACTCTGGGGAGGCAATAACAATTATCAAGTATCTCTAGAATCAAAACAAAATAAGGAGCTAAACTATCTATTTCTTTGGTTGATTGATCAAACTTCTTCACCTTATCAACCATATTAAAGTTTCCTAATCAGCTCTTGTAATAAGTTTAGACTTTTTATAGCTTGAGGCCATTCTGATACTAATACCTGAATATGTAATATACATTGTCTATAATAACATACACATTTATTTCAAAATCAAACTCCAAAGATGAACGAGTACAAGCTTCTGGATCATTTAAGCTGAATATGAAAGTTCATCTTTGTTTATCGGTGAGAATGGAAAGAGTTTACAATACTACTTTTGGATATTTGTTAATTGTAATTTTTCAATCTGTGCATCAACACAGAACATGTTTTAGTTTATGGGGTCTTGCAATCTATGTTTGTTGATTTTTAACCTTGATATCTCTATTTTGAAAAGAGCCTATTAAGACGGACATAGAAAACAAACATCTTATCGTTTGGCTTTTTGGTCTTTTCAGCTTTAGCCTGTTTAGTAAGGATGGTCAACAAATTCCTCAGCAGATGGTCATTGAAGTAGGCGAGGCATTCAAAAGAATCCTTGAAAAGGTATACAGTTCTCGTGATACTCTTAGCTTGCTTAAAAATCATGTGTACATTTAACCGAATGATGCCTGTCAATTACAGACAGAGAAAGTAAGGGAAGAACATGGTGACGATGACATGTCTGTTCTTCTAGCAATTGCAATTGTACTTGATAGACATCCATATCTAAGGTATCAAAACGATTTCAAAGTTCTAAATCAGACTAATGACCGTATCAAGTGTTATTATATTGCTAACCAAATATTCTTGACTATAGGCAAGAAGGATTAGCAAATGAAGTGTTACAATGGTACTTATGTAGATTGGAAGCATGGTTCGCTGCTGATGCAGATATGATATCCTTGAAAACTTGGGACCAGGTTAGGAAGTCTTAAATTCTTCGGATTATTTACATTCTCTAGTTGCAGTTGTGTTTTTTGTATTCCACGCGATAATGCAACCTGCATTTCCTCATAAAAGTTGGGTATGCCATACAAGAAATTGTTTTCCAATGTCTGCTATCTGCGTATTTGCTAGAAACTGTTGTTCTTTTTTCCTTTTGCATGCTGGCATTTTCATAAGCCTTATGCAAGCATATACCCTGGGGAGCACTAACTATTTCCAACAGTAATACAATTGTAGGAGTTGGGTTTATGGGTGCACTTACTATGAGGCTTAAACAATCTTGCATTTTCTGAGTTTCATGTTTTAGCACGGGCTGTCGTTCCAACTGACTTTGTTGTTGGATTAGTTTTACAATAGAAACTTCCATGGCTTCCTATGAATATCCAGTTATTCTTCACACATGTATTAAAAACAGTGTTTAGGGCATATGTTAAAGAATCCCTACAAACATATGGATAAACTCTATATATCTGGAGGAATCATCCTAAATCTTGGAGAATCTTAGAAAAATGGAAGTAAAAAAAGATTCTTCAGACATGTTGATTTTAATATCATCCGAGTAAGATTTTGCATTAGCATTATCTATATGTTTCCTTAACTCTGGTTTTCATACAGGAACATGTTCTCTCCGGTGGTCATGGATTGATGAAACAAGGTTATTACCCTCTCATAGAGGCCCTTTCGAAAGATATCGATGTGCGGTTGAATCATAGGTATGAGTTTTGCTGCCTTTGCATTGATTGTTGCAGAACAAAGAGTTAAATTACACTTTGGTTCTGGCAGGGTATATATGCTTGATACTTGGGAAAAATAGTACAGGGGAATAAGAGTTCAACTTTTGTTCCATATTTTGTAGTCAAATTCATTCCATACTTTCTACCTCGCTGAATGTTGAAGTTTCTGTCTTGTTATTCTAATTGCTACCTGTAAATAGGGTGACAAATATATCCTACGGTTTTGATGAAGTGAAGATCACAGTGGAAGACGGTACAGAGTTTATCGCAGATGCAGCCATCTTAACAGTGCCTCTTGGCGTTCTGAAGGCAAATCTCATTACATTTGAACCAAAGCTCCCCGACTGGAAGCTTTCTGCTATTTCTGATCTTGGCATGGGCAATGAAAATAAGATAGCCTTACAATTTGAAAACTCGTTTTGGCCCAACTCTGAGTTACTAGGAATGGTTGCACCCACTTCTTATTCATGTGGCTATTTCCTGAACTTACACAAGGCAGTAGGCCACCCTGTGCTCGTCTACATGGCATCTGGAAGATTCGCTTATGAACTGGAGAAGCTCTCGGACCAGGAAGCAGTAAATTTTGTCATGGTACAGCTGAAGAAAATGTTTCCTAATGCAACAGAACCGGTAAGAATTATTGCCCCTTTTGTTCATTTTTTTGCATGCTTAGTGCCCGTTTGGTTGGACTAGTGGAATGGAAACGGAATGAAATCGAAAAGGAAATGGAAATGTAAATGATTGGATTACTTACATGTGTTAAAATATCTATAAACAAACATAATTTTTAACTGATTCGGAATTATTCTGTTACTTGGAATGATTCTTTAACGCTTTCAAACGAGCCCTTAATTTCTTGCAAATATGTTGTAATGTGTTTGGCTTGTGGGCAGGTGCAATACCTTGTTTCGCGTTGGGGAACAGACCCGAACACACTCGGGTGTTACTCATATGACTTAGTTGGGAAGCCTGAGGACGTGTACGATAGGCTAAGAGCTCCTATTGGTAACCTCTTGTTTGGTGGGGAAGCTGTGAGCTTGGAACACCAGGGATCCGTCCACGGTGCATACTCTGCTGGAATAATGGCAGCCGAGAATTGCCAGAATTGGCTTCTCGGAAGGCTTGGTGTCGTTGAGAAGCTCCATTTGGTTGCTTCGGGAGGGCAATTTGTCGATAATGCCTTCCCCCTTCAGATTTCAAGGATGTGATTGTATAAGTTCTTCTTCATTCTTGCAATTAAATTTGGTTGTTATAAACTGACTCTTCCCATCTTTGTTCAACAGAGGGAAATAATGGGAATGTTGTAACATTTGAACTATATTGTAAACATCCACATTTATGGATTTGATTTCATGCTCCAAAAAGTGTCATAAGAACAATTATTTACTTCATTAGATTTGGTGAAGGGGTGACATGAGCCTTTATGAAGCATACTAGACATATCATAGCGAATATTGCAAGATCATCTTTGAGTAACGTGAACAGGTCCTGAAGGAAATCGCCGGTTGGTCTAACCAACCTAAATCACTCGTGATTTTTGGTGGTTTGCCATGAATGCGGACTCTTTCCAAGGAACATAATGTATCTTGTAGTGAGCGCGAGCAACATGGTTTCATCCCCGTGCCGCTTCGGCATCCAATCTGCAACACGGTTTGCCTTTCGAGCGACGTCGTTCACTTCTATGCGACTAATGCGAGCGAAGTTTGTCTTCAATAAACTGTGGCATCGACTAGACACATGGTAGACCATCCAAAGGTAACTAGAACATACAATCATTCGGAATAAGCAACATGAAATATATAACTACTATAAAGATAAATAAATGAATTAGCTACTTATCCTATTTGTAGATATCCTAAAAAATTTAGTTTAGTTGTAGTCTATTCATATCCGTATTTAGGGATTTAGTAAATTATCTTCTGTAATTATTACTATTTTTAAACACACTGCTTTCAGTAATTAAAATCATCCGATGATGCTTGAACTCTTTCATGGTATCAAAGCAAAAAAGATCCATCTAGTTTATCCATAATTCTTCCCTTCAATGGCATTCACAAACTCATCGACATTGTCCCAACCAACTTAGAAGCAACATCAATTACAGTGGATGGAAAATGCAAACTAAAGCCATCCTCATAAGTCATGGGTTGTATAAGTTTATTGATGGCAGTCGCAAATTGTCGGAAGCAATGGTCACGACAACCGCAGGAAACCCTCAAGTCGAACCAAATAATATTAATCCCAAATACGAGACTTAGATTCGCCAAGATAAGCTAACCTTAAGTGCTCTAGTCTCGTCATTTCATCAAGACGTCTATCACGTTCTTGTTGGCGTAGATTACTCCAAAGATGCATCAGACCTCTTAGCCAAGACATATGCAAATCCTTCTAGAAGTCATGTGCTTCAATTGAAAGATCAATCGAAGAATCTCACAAAGGACTCATCTATCATATCAGAGTACATGAACCATGCAAGTGGGACGAATCACAAATGCACTTTCACTCCTGGGCAAACCAGTTAAGCATGAGGACTTGATCGAGCGTATCCTCGACGGGTTGGATGTGGAATATCAACTGGCAATCCATGGAGTAAAACAACGTGATAAATCTATCACGGCTGTAAAACTTCATGAAAAGCTCATCAACCACGAGTTGGCTCTTCGTGTGACTAGACCGCATGTTTTCATGTTATGTTTTTAGGTATGTTTTTTTTTTACGTTGGTTTTGCATGTTTTGGTCCTTCGTATCTTAGTTAGAGCTTAAATTGTTAAAATAATGTCTACTTCTCTTGTTTCATTCTCTTGTTTCATGTCTTTGTAGGTACTTTGAAAAAAAGGGAGATCAAATGAAAATATCTAGTCACTCAAGTCATCCAAGCATCATACATTAATTCATCATCCACCTCATGAGCAAATGAAGGAGAAAAGACAAGCAATGATATGAACATGAAGCGGGCCAATGGTACTAAGGAAACTCCAAGGAAGGAGCACCTAGTGGTCCCAAACTCGGACTAAAAGGGCGGAAAAGCTCGGACTAAAAGTCACATATAGAAAATTTTCAACTTCTCTCGAGTGAACCAAAAACTCAAGCAAAGAAGCCGAGCAAACTCGAGAGAATTATTGTCTAAGTTATGACTTGATAAATTGTTTATTTTGGTGTTTATAATGCCTAACTTGCATATGAATCTATGATCTTTATGAGTTACAATGTCTTTTTGTTTGTCAATTATGATATGTTATATTAGTTCTTGGTATTTTTTATAACATGTGAGAGTTGTGTTTGAATGATTTTTAGATCATAATTATTTAAAGGTTTGTGTAGGTAAGATGTGAAAGTTGTGTAGAAATGTTTTTAGATAACATAATTGTCATGGTGATTTATATTTTTAACTTTTGATTTGAGATTTATTATTATGCATGTTCTAGGAATTTTTTTTACTTTGAATTAATTATCTCTTGATTGAAATTCGTTGATACTTTTTTTTAAATTTTATATTGATTGCCTACAATATATAAAATCCCTTCTTTCTCCCTATCTTATTGCTACGTTATTCTATTCTTTGTTTTTATGTCTCGGTCGTGTTGATCCTTGCCACACTAATCGACTATGCGTTTTTTCCCTAGTTGATCCCTCTTACTGATCAACTTGATTATGCATTATTCTGTCTTTTCTCCTTTTCACCTTTTCAGATTTATAAATAATTATACAAATCATTGCATAAAGACTTGTCCATGTTTAATCATGACCTTATACCATAATTGATTCTTGTAATTAATTTGTGTGTTCTAAATTTCGCGTCTTAGTCCTTATCAACAAATTACTGTTATCAAAATGTATTCTAAGGCAATAACTATACTTTTAGATTATGGTAACACACGACTGTTAAGAATATACATCAACATTTACTTCTTCAATTACTATACATTACCCATAAAATAACTAAAATTAATATTTTTTAAGAACTTACTGAAACATGAATTATAAGTTCATCTGAACCCCTGTATTTGAGACCGTCAAATGAAATAGTAACGTCAAGATCGTTGAATTGTACACTATCTTCAATATCGGATGATTACATTTTCACAAACCCGGACTAACTTTGAATCAAATTGAAAGTTAGAGTTAGTTTTATAACTTAATCCGTATATATTTATAGAGTTTTGATCTCCAAACATTCAAATTCAACATTTACAATTACGACCGTTGTTGCAACATTTAGATTTGTTGTAGTTGGGACGTAGTCTCTTTCCGCATGTGGGGGCACATCTTGAGTGCACCACACAAGCCCATTTTCCGAGTACATATACGTTGCACATGCTTTGTATAACGGCCGAACAAATAGCAATCCCGCGATTAAATATCCTGATTTTTGAGCTCAAATTTCTCTGGTCACAATTGCATCTTAGCTTTCGGATTTGGCATTCTTTTGAACTGTTTGTAGTACGAAGGTGTAGCTCGATCTTCAACCAAAGAGTTTGATATTTTGTTGCATGATTTGGACTTCCTCCTAATTTAAGCTATAGCATTTAAGATGGCTCATATAAGCTCGTGTTAGTTTTGGTTTTCTTATTCTTTGTACAACGAATCCGTAGGACCACCCCATCAATAACATCTAAATCAATCAAATTTTAAAACTAATTTAATCCATTAATTAACAACTTTTCTAGCCGTATCGTCTTAATGCCAAAACGCATACCTCATTCAAATCTTTAATGAATTTGCCCACCATGTAAGGTTTTAAGTTACTTAGAAAAAGCTAAATCAAATCAATTTCATAAAGGGGAAATTAAAGGAAAAGAAAATAGAGTGTTTATAAGTTAATGGTTTTACAGTTTTGTTTTATTAACATGAATATAGGCAGTAAGTTGGATGATCTTAAAAAATGGTAAAGTAGAAGGATTGATGAAGTGAAAGTAAGATCTAGAAACATTAAAACCACTAAGGTAATGTGAGAATTTTTAAAGGAACGTAGTTTGAGGCACCGGATATCTAGAAGGGTCGATTAGAACGACATAAGACTAAGTAGTCACGAACGACTAGTCCTAGACACCGGCCGGCGAAAGTATCATCCTTGATGAATTCTTCAATAACATGAACACACTAGTAAGAGAGGTAGGGGACAACTAACTAAGAAAAACAAGAGTATCGGTCACCTTGTTGACCTTTCTAAAATATACTTGATGCAGACTTGCTCAAATGAATGGAGATGGAGAAGGATATCTCCAATAGAATCTCGGCTTTTCAAGGTGGTTTACAAATATCTAAGACGCAGTTAATAACGTGGAGATTATCCCCTTCAATTTCAATTTTTCGGCTTTTGCTTCATTCTCGCGGATATATAATTAATTTAAACGCCGATGTTCCATCCTCTAGCTTAGAGCAATCAAAGTTCAATTTTACAAAATTGGTTTCGGGTTTTTCCATTTTATGATTTACCTTTTCGTCTAGAGTTAGAGCATACTTTTAGGCATCTTCCGGTCCCTTTGAATTTTCCATGGCTTTATCCCATTGTTTGATTTGAAATGTAACGAATTCTTTTATATTGTTTGTCTTATATAATTTTGTTGATTGAACATTGTTTGGTCTCGGAAATACCAAATGCTCCACCAACTATAGAATAGTAATCTAAGGGTGTGTGTCAAACTTGTTCCTTTATGAGTTAATGGTAATGTTGGTTTTGGGGTTAGTCCATGTTATTTAACTAATCACATTTCTATATTTGAGAAAATATCACTTGTTTGGTATATGGACAGTGTAGGAGCAAATGCTCTATGTCTTTCAGAGGATATTTAAAAAAAATAAACTCCATCGGGACTAAGACTAAGACCAGACATTCATCAAATTTTACGTTTTTAGGAATTCCATTTTTTTGTAATTCTCAATAAAAAGTTCTTAAGTATGGAGCAATGTCTAATTTTCAAATCCAATTGCATTCAACATTCTTAATGCACGTATTTTCACTGATCATTTCTACAACATATTTGGTTAAAAACCAACCATATTTATCAAGTGACCAATTAAATATATCGGTAATGTCATAGATAGGCAGCCACAACTAGAAAATTTGTGGGGGGAGGGAGCACTTTTTTCTTTAAGACATGTCGCATATTAAGTTAGAAAGTAACTCTAAAAAAATAAAAAATAAAATTACTTAAGTTTTCGTACTATAAATTAGAGCTTTTGATACATTTTTTTTTATCTATATGATATTTAAATCATCATATAAATTAAATAGTGGTTGATGAATTATTGTATTTGAAATTATGTTGTATTGATTTGATTAGGTAAGAGTGAATTTAATAATAAACATTACTTAATCTCCATCTAAATATGTATATTTTCAGAAATAAAAATATATAACAATAATCTCCATCTAAATATGTATATTTTCGAAAATAAAAATATATAACAAGAAAGTTTGTTTTATATATTAATTTTAAAGTTATAATTTATATAAAATATCACATAAAATAAATAGATGGTCGATAAACTAATATATTAAATATTATATTTATTTTATTTTATTAATTAAAAATTAATAAAATAATAAACTTCACTTAATTCTCCTCTAAAAATATTACATTTGCTTAATAAAACAAAACAAAAGGACCTTTTGATGCTCTTCCTGCTTGAACCCTGCAAAATCTAGACACCTCATTTCCCCGCCTACCAAATTTACTAATAGAACAGTATGTATTTATATGTTTTAAGGAGGATTTTTTTCTTGATTTTTTCTTCACAAGGAAAACGACGTCGACGTCGCAAGCAGCAGAGACACCCATGCTACTCTCAGGTATCCGCCACTTTAGATATGGATCTGGATAGACTTGAATAATCAAGAATCGAGTCAGAGATTAACTTTGTTTTTTATTTTTTTAATATTTCATATTTTGTCTTCATTAATAATGAGAATTGACTTTGCTTTAGTTTAGCTCAAGTGGATTGATAATTTGAAGCACAGAAAAAAGGTAGCTAGGAAGGATTTTTTTTAGGTGAAGAGATAGGAAGGATTTTGAATCAAGTGTTTAATTAATATAAAGGAAATATGCATGGCAATAGTCACAATATATTAAACATTACACACATGATTAACATCATACAATAAAAATAAAATAAATATGACATATGAAACCATAACATATAACTTAAAGTCTAGCCGGTAAGTTAAACCCACCGTGAACCTTATCACGCCGATCACCATTACAAAACTTAGAAATAATCTGCCGGAGCTCCGCCTTCTGCACTTTCCCGGTCGACGTTTTCGGCAACTCCTCGACAAACACCACCTTCTTGGGCACCATGTAATGTGCCATATTCTCCCTACAATACCCAATAATCTCCTCCTCACTCGTCTCCGCTTTAGCCGCCACCACAAACGCGCAGGGGCTCTCGCCCCACCTCGGGTGGGGCATTGCCACAACCGCCGCCTCCGCCACCCCAGGGTGTTCGGCCAGCACGTTTTCCACCTCGACACTGCTGATGTTTTCTCCACCGGAGATTATCACGTCCTTTGACCGGTCCTTGATCTCGATGTACCCGTCTTTGTGGACCACTGCCACATCACCCGTCCAAAACCACCCGTGTTTAAAAGCGTCGTTTGTTGCTGACTCGTTGTTTAGGTACCCTTTCATTATCCCGCTCCCACGAAGGACGATCTCCCCGACAGTTTTTCCGTCGCGTGGGACACTTGAAAGCGTCGACGCGTCTCTTACGTCTACGTCTGCTACCGTCACCACGCTTATCCCTTGCCTCGCTTTTAGTTGCGCTTGCTTGCTTGCTGCCAATTCATTCCATTTTGTCTGTAACAACAGAAAATATATTTCTAATATTATTTCCCGTTGAGAAAATCATAAAATAAATTTTTTAAAAAAAGTGTGAAACGTCCTTATTGAAACGGAAATTCTGAATAATACCTCTATACTTTTGACTATTTTAGATTATATCTAATTATTTTTTCAATTTTCGAAAGATGTCTAAAATTTAGGCAAAATTACGTGACATCATTTATATTTCCATTGATAAAAAAAAAAAGCAAGTGTGAAAGCATATGTAACAAACCTGCCACTCGCAAATGAGGGCCGGGCCCGTAGCCTCGGTTAGCCCGTAGGCATGAACCACATGGAAGCCCAACTTCTCCACCTTCGTAAGCAATGCCGGTGGTGGCGGGGCGCCGCCGGTGAGAATTTCGACCTTCGACGTTAACTCGCACCGCTCGCTCGGCTTAGCCTCCAGCAAGATATTAAACACGGTAGGCGCACAACACATATGCGTAACACCGTGTAATCTTATGCTCTTATAGATATCAAACGCCGTCGTATTGCGTATACAGACGTTAGTCCCCCCTCGAGCAGCGATCCCCCACGTGAACGTCCACCCGTTACAGTGGAACATCGGTAGGGTCCATAGATAGACCGGCTCCGAACCCATCTCCCAACCCATGATCAAGCTGAGGGTACTAAGGTAGGCCCCTCTATGGCTGTAGACCACACCCTTAGGAGCTGACGTGGTGCCGGAAGTGTAGTTGAGGGTAATCGGGTCCCACTCATCTCCGACGTGGCAGTTTTGAGTTTGTTCATTAGGGTTTCCGGTGAGGATGAGGTGGTCGTAGTGGAGATTATGCGGACCGATGTGGACTCGGGTTGGTGACTCAGCATCGTCGATGACGATGGGGAGCGGAAGCGGCGACGACGGCGAGTGGAGCGAGAGGAGCCGGAGAGCCTCCTCGGCCAAGGGGATATACTGGTGGTCAACGAAGAAGAGCTTGGCGGAGGAGTGGTGGAGGATCGTCTTGACGGTGTTAGCGTCGAGACGGGTGTTGATCGTGTTAAGGACTGCTCCGGCCATGGGGACGGCAAAGTGCATCTCGTATAAAGCCGGGATGTTAGGGGCTAGCACCGATACGACGTCGTTTTTATGAATATCAAGTGATTGAAGAGAGGAGGCGAGACGGAGGCAGCGTTGGTAGGTCTGCCACCAAGTGAACCGGACGTTGCCGTAAATGACCGAGGTCCGGTCGGCGTAGAAGGTGGCGGCTCTTTTCAAGAAAGTTATCGGAGTTAATTGCGTGTAATTTGCTTCGCGCTTGGCTAGCTTCTCCATTTTTGCCTTTGTGATTTTTTACAAATTTAATTTGTTGATGTAAAGAGAGAGTTGATGAGAAGAAATGAAAACTTGAAGTGATTTATATACAAGTGTAATCTTCCAAGGTACGTAGTACTATTGTGTAACTAACAGGTGCATACATACCTTGATTTATTTATTTATTTTCTTAATTTGTTTATTTTATTTCAACCAAAAAATGTGTTTATTTTTATAAGCAACTTTCCTACGCTTTGCAGCGTAATATACTCTCCAATGGATTGACCGTTTCTATGATTCTATCTTTCCTGCTATTATTCAAATATTTTCACGTCATTGGTAAAAGATAATTGTTTTATCCCTTATTTAAAAAATTGGTTTATAGTACGTGGTTTTGGTTCACTAATATATTATATAATGATACACATTATTATAGGAAAATTGGACAAAAAAATACAAAGTGTGACATATTAATTAACAAAATCCTGATTTTTAAAATTATAAAATTGTAACACAGGTCTCAATTCTGGGTATTAGTAACGTTGCTCGGAGTTCAAAGATCGTCATTCACGATGAGTTGTCAATTATTTTTATTGATCCAACAACGACCTCAATAAACACTATTTTCTAATTGTTGAACATCTTGAAAATGCTCGATGAAAAAAAAAAAAAAAAAAACTTCTATATCTTGGCAAATTTTTCTCAGAAATTTCTTTCGGAAATTTCTCTAGATATTAGTTTTTTTTAAAAAATATTTTATAATTTATTAGAACCTTTTCTTTTGGAAATATTTCTTGTCGGAAATTCTTTAGAAACCTGAGAATTAGGACTTGAACTTGGAAGCACTTGAAATTTGGGTACTTGGGTCTTTAGTCAGGTCAATTAGTAACCATAAAATAAATGTTTTCTCATTTGCTCCCAACAAATTATTTGGTAACATAAAGAACAGCGATAGTGTGTTGAAT
The DNA here is from genome assembly GCA_002319775.1 of Fagopyrum tataricum. Classification (NCBI taxonomy): domain Eukaryota; kingdom Viridiplantae; phylum Streptophyta; class Magnoliopsida; order Caryophyllales; family Polygonaceae; genus Fagopyrum; species Fagopyrum tataricum. The sequence goes on along the minus strand of CM008280.1, from coordinate 37,950,550 downwards.
TTCTTTCAAAAAAAAAACAGAAAAAAGGTATATTTGGTTGAAATTCAAACATTATATGCGTGGAAGTAAATAAATTCATAAATAAATAAAATAGTTCCACGTGGACCAATCGAGTGAATGCAACATAGAAGGGTATAGGGAAGGCAATAGGTGATCCAGACTCATAGTGTTGTTCATTCTATTACATATATATTCACCTTTCAAATGAACATTTATATTCTTTTTATTTATAGTAAAAAAAATTCAGATGAGGTTTAGAGCATCTTTATACCAAAAATTAGTTTGGAGTTTCTAATATGATATTTTGTATTTTTTAATTAATAAATAAATATATAAATTTATTTTACTGCAGTCCAAAATCTCTTCTATAATTTCTTATATATCTGTTTAACTCAAACTAAATGATTATTGGTTAAAAATTCCATGTACATAAAAGTAAGAAGTCCATTGATTGGATGAAAATAGAATAACCTGTTAGAGATAATTAGTTCTCACATCGAAAGATTGAGACTTCTCAGCCTAATATATAAGGTCGGTGGGCTACTCCTCCTATTGTCAATTAGTTTTAGGATGGAACCTCGTCGGATTTATGTGTTGGGTTTGGGCCTAATGCGCATGTGCGCTCGGATGCACACGACTCCTGCTCTACCTGGTCCGTCGGTATCTGACTTTGACAGAACCTGTCAGATACAATTTCTTCCTGGAGAAACTTCTCTCCAATTATTTGGTTTGATTTTATCACCTTTTTTGATATTTTCTTTTATTTTTATTATGTAAAATTGTTAAAAAAAACTCTAAGTTTTTGGGACGAAGATGCTCTTACTTGACATATTCCTTCGTTCACATATAGTAATAATAATTTAATAGGATAAAGACATATTCTTCAGTGGTGTGGTATCCAACTCATTAACTCAAATGAGTATCTTATTTTTTGTAATCTTCTATGTAACCGATGGAATACTCGTTTGCAGTGGCGGAGTCAGAAAATTTTCGAAGGGGGTATAAATTTTTTTCGTATAAGACATTTTGGAAATTAATTCACATATTATGTTAAAAATTATATTGAGTTGATTGTATTAATTAAGAGAGAAGCAATAATAAAAACAAAAAGAATATTTTTGCTGTTTCCGGGACTCAAACCTTGCACTCCAAGTGCCTCATTCCCGCCATCTAACAAATGAGCTAGCAGAGAATTATGAATTATACCTGCATACGTAGTAATTATCCCGCTGCAAGGGGGGCACAGTCCCCTCCCTTACCCCCTTGTCTCCGCCCCTGCTCGTTTGATATAAATGATATGATATTTACACGTACAGCTAGCTGGTGTAGTGGGTTATTTATGTGTGTTATTATTGGTGTTTATTATAAGATTAAATTTACCTTATATGGAATAAACTTAAGTATCGTTAACTTATGCACCTATAGCTTGAATTGCCTGAGATAGACGCGAGGTGACGAGAATATGAGCATGTTTGTGTGACTAGAGTCATAAGTTTATAAAGAGGAGGATGTGTGACTCGGATGCATGAGCACGTATTGTCACTCCGATGTCTAATTTAAGATACTATCTTCTTTCCTTGTACTATACATGTCTTCGGCAAGTTTACTTCCAATTTTTTAAATTTATACACAAATCAAGTGATATATATATATATAATCATGCTTGTGGTTTAACCAAAAAAATAAATAAAAATCATACTTGTGGTTATAATTAAGGTTCATAAGATGTCTTTACAAGACTAAGTGTCCGTTTGAATTCACTAAGAATCATTTCGAGAAACGGATTGATTTTAAATCAATTAAAGTTATATTATGAAATGTTATAGGTATTTTCATAAAAATAATATGACAATTTTCATTACCTCCTCCTTGACTATTTATTTCATTTTCATTTCACCGCAATAACGGAACGGATACTAAATCTAATATGGTCCGTTGAAGTGTCACTAGTTCAGCGCCTCTCTTGGCCTTACCAGGCAAGATTGATGGTATTAAAATTTAAAATTACAACAAAAGAACGTGTAATTTGAGGTGAGTCATGACAATTCTATTTAGAGAAAATTGAATGAGATATTCACTTTTGTTAATTAAAGTAAGTGTCCTTCCTTTTCGATTAGTTAAGTGTTTATCTCTTGTAATTAGAGTTCTTGTAATTAGAGGGAGAGAAATGAAATAACTTAAATTAGTGAAAAAAGGAAATAAATTGTTAATGGTTTTGTGTAAAAAAATAATTAATACAATACAATTTATCATCATATAGTGTTAATTAGCCAATTCAACCTTTTATCTAACCACAAATTCATTTTTTCAATTTGGGTTCAAAAATACATACATTAATTATTTTATATATGTTAGTGTTTAAATCGTTCTATTAAATTTTTCTAACATGTTTTCAGTTGTGCACATACGTCAAACCAACTATAAAAATAAATAAATATAAAAAATATAAAATATAAAAAACTATACAATTTTTTTATTTTTATGGTCCGCTTTTAAAATTCGTCGGACTATAAAGATTTTATGGGTGACGGTTTCTCACAAAACTTAGAAGGTATGATTCACTTACATCCAGTGTGTATATACACATGTATCGAACTTATATTAACACCCTTTATTTCCTTTATTACAATTTATGTTGTGTGGTGACTGGTGAAGGGAAAACACACGAGTATTTTATGTACAAACTAAATAAACAAGATAAGTATGACCTGAATAATAATAATAATTTTTTTAAAAAAAAGATTTAATGTTTGATATATTCAACAACAGTTTTTTTTTGTTTTTTTTTTTTTTGTCTTCTCCTCAACCGCAGCTGAAATTAGAACCACAAATCAAATCCATTAATATTGGTAGAAAAAAAAAAAAACAGGTATGATGTCAAACAATTGACTTTCAAAGGATTCTATTTCTAAAATTAACTACAACAAAAATAAGTTTGTGCAGAAGAAAGTATAGAATTTATACTCGACAAAATTTATTTTTAAAAAAGAAATTGTTATTAAAAATATGAGAAACCAAGTGGATAAGAATACTATTAACATACGTGGTTTATAAACGTACAGGTTAAAATAATTTAATAAAAAAAATTGTTATTAAAAATACGAATTCCATATGCGTAGTCGGAAACCAGCCAATTACGCACGCGAAGTGCGTCGCATTAGTAATTAATATTAAAAAATAAATAAAATAAATAAAAAAATTCTTTTTTTTTCTTTTGCTTACTTCTACTATGTCACTTGGCGTGAGTAGTTCAATTTTTTTCAATTTTATTTATTTTTACGCACGCGAAGTACATAGTTACGGTGATAAACAAGTGATTTTTACCGGTATGCCTAATAATCCCCTTAAAATATAAAGTTTATTTAACACATGATTGGATTATGTTGCTGCTAACATCGTATCGTGTGTATATACACACATGTTATTTGTTTAACTACCTACGATTTGTCAGTTAGTGGGACATAATTTCAGTTGAGCATTGGCCGGTGAAAGGTGGGACAAAGCAGGATAAATTTAAAAAGCATGAAAACGAAAATACCAAGAAATGGAAATAAGAGTTTGGTATACTGAATTTCTGTTTTCACATATTAACAATTTCACACTCCCAACCATTTGACTGTCCTAAATCACGTGGAATTCAACGGTCATTAAAATTATAAAATCGTATAAATTAAAAGTGACGTAAAAATAAGAGATTATATCCTAAATATTGGATGACTACACTATAAATACTATTACAAAACATTGACTAATCGTCTGCTCTCCACTAATTCACTATCATATATATGCTTGTTCAAGGTCGTCGGTCATCAAGACTTGTGTATGAAAAGGAAAAAATTTTTAAAAAAGTTTGAACCATTTCAAATATTAAAAAAAAATAAAAAAATTGATATACCATCAAAATGAATATTTTTTTTTTTTAAAAAAAAGAGTTAAAAACTAACACTAATTAACAAATGAAAAAGAAAGTAAAAACTAAAAATCAAGACAATAAATCTAAAAAGTTGGTTTTCGGTATGAAACCTTTACTCTATATATGTTAATCCAATTATTTGAATGAGATACAATGTCTTACAATGAATAATCAAAGTCTTATCAATACTCGGCTTTTGTAAGGTTGGTATGTCTATTTTTATCGACATGATGTAAGAAACTAGATTTCTTAGATCAAGAAACCAACTTTCCCATGTTAATACTCGGGAGGTAAGAGGTAGCATATCGAAAAAAAGGTGTAAAGAAGAGGGAAGTTTGGATAAACCTTTGCTTGACCCGAAAATGCAAACAAAAACGTCAATTTTAATTCGAATTGCCAAATTGAAAAAGTCAAAGTAATCGGACAAAACATAGATTGATTGAGTCGAGTAGGAAAGCCGATTGATGTCTCTACTTATAGGATTAATTATCTAAGATTTAAAATATAATATAAATAAAAAAAATATCTAATAAGAAATAATCCTAGATCAAAGAAGAGATAAATATTGTCTAAGAATAACAATTTAATCTTACTGAAAATATATAAACATATACGTAGAATATTATGGCCCAAACTAAATCAAATATCCAATTCAAAGGTGATCTAAGAAATTGTTGGGCTCGTGGAGATGAAATTGGGTTGTCGGGCGCCGGTTCGGATCGATTTGTTATGCAGTTGGTCCAAAGAGAGAGAGCGGGCCGGATCCAACAAAGAAGGAAAGGAAGCGGGTAGCAGGCGGGCCCAAGTCAACATAAAACAGGTGGCCCATAAGAAGGAGAGATGGCCCGGTGCGTGTAGCCCATGCACGGGCCGGGCTTTCTTCGTTGACGGGCTTTCCAAATCTGCACGCTTGGGCCATATTAGAGAGCTAGGCTCTTTTTCATTCATTTCCTTTCTTTGCTTGGGCTTTTGAAATTAAATTTTTTTTTTTCTAAATACATCATAATTCTTGTCCAGTTAATTATAAACTAGTGATGAGTTTAAATAAATTGTAATTTTAACATATTTTGGAATTATAAATTAGCAAAAGAGATGAAAAAAATAATCTGAATTAAAAGGCCGAATTAAAAAAATTGAGATTGTTGGTAGACTATGGTTAAATTTTGATTTGACACGTGACAATTATGTTTTTTTTTTGCGATACGTGACAAGAAGTGCTTCTTTTATATATATATAAAAGATTGTTTTAAAGGACCCGAGACTTCTATTAACTTGTCGAGTTCGTATTTTCGAATCGCATTATATTTATCAACATAATCAAGCCACTACAAATGAGTTGTCAAAAAAATAATTACAAGATTCAAACATGATCCCAATTCTCAAAAAATAATTACAAGATTCAAGATCAAATATAAGGAGTAAAAAAATTACCAATTGCGTAATCAATTGCACAAATCGAAAGAGAAGAGAAAGAGATTAGTAAAGGAGAAATGATGAGATTGTAAATTGTTTGCCTTCAATAACCACATAACAAAAGCAATCCATGGCCAAAAAAAAAGATATCAATGGAAAGAAAATTCTAAAATTACGGTTCAAAACAAGAATACAAATGACGAAGTTCAAGTTATTATTAAATTATATTAATTATCCCGTTGATAAGTCGTCTAAAGACATCCCTACACAATTATTGCATGTTGTGTAAAAATTTAGGTCTAACTCACATAATTGACACATCTTGTAACACTCAATTTTAAGTACTTAAAACCCATTAGTAACCTAAATGCAACATTCAAACCATAATAATAATAATAATAATAATAATAATAATAATAATAATTTTTTTTATCATTATATAACTAAATCAATAAAAATCATACTAAAGTTATGCGGAAAGATGACTCCCAGGGTTTTACAAAAAATTGAAAAAAATATCTCATTATAAAGACCTATATAATATATCCTCAATGTTGTATTTAGGATGTCAATGGGTCGGGTCCCATAAATTGGTGGGTGAGCCACTTTCATTACCCACCCATTAACCATGTCGGGTTTAACCACTCATTACCTATCGGGTGACTGGGTGGTTCGGATTTTCCGCGGGTGGTCAAAATTAAAGGTATAAGTATTGTCAATTTATAATGTATTTTCAAAGTATTTTTGAACACATAGTACAAAACTAGTATGTTCAAAACCAATAATATCTATAATTGAAATATAAAAATTGTTTAAAATGTAATATTATAACGTAAATAACAATAAAATTGTCATATTCTTCGTGAATTTTATGACTAAATACACAAAATTCAAGATACTTCGGATGTATCGGGTCGGGTGACGGGTGAAAGATCTTCACCCATCATCCACCCATCACCCCGAATTTTTCGGATTTTCAACCGCATTTATAGTTCGGGTGATTCGGAGATGCGGGTGAAATTGTCACCCCTAGTTGTATTATAATTTAATAACCTAAAATAAAACAGAAAAAAATATAAAAGAAGATAATATCCGTAATTCTACAGATTTCGTGGTCTAGTTGGTCAATCAAATCGGAGAAGTTGATTAATTAAGGCAACTTAATCGATCAATCAAATCATTCTAGTAGACCACACTCGTGATCTACCCATTTTATCACTATATCTAACTTTTGACATCTTCTTAACGAGTGTAAAACTCAGATTTCCAAGGATAATTTATCAAAGAGTAACTAACAAAGAATCACTTCTAAATTGATTAAAAAAAATAATTAAAAAAAATCCAAGGATAATTTATCAAAAGTATATTTGTGAAAAATATCAAAACTGAAAATATCGAAAAGGTTGTTGCGTGAGATTAAAGGAATCAATGCCTTGGAGGTAAATAGCCCTAACTAAAACTCCTTATCTAATCTATATACTAAAGCAACCCGTGAACTTACACGTGGCACAATCTGGTGAATCCTTTTACACGTGGCACAGTGTGGTGAATCCATGTCATAAAATTTACACGTGTTATTTTTTTGTTAATTCAGGTCCTATCATGTTAAAACAATTATTTAAAACATTTGGTTTACGAATTTTAACTAATTTATTTTATATATCGAGTCTTCAAATTTTGTTAATATACGTAAAAAAATTACTAAATCTTTTTCACCAAATCTGCCAAACAAATTACTAAGCCATTTTACTAATTTATTCTATATATTATTCTTCATATTTTTTTGTTAATATACAGATAATTTTTCACAAAATCTTTTTCACCAAATCATTTTCATTAAAAAAATTTAATTAATTTATTTTAACTAATTTATCGAGTCTTCAAATTTTTCACAAAATCTTTTTTCACAAAATCTTTTTATTTTATAAATACATTGATAGTATGTATCATTTTCAACGTTCGTATTATTTGAGTTTCATTGATAGTTGTTGTTATTTTTTAATTTTCTTTTAAAAAAAAATCTTTTGAGTAATATTTATTATTTAATAACTTGACATATGTTATTAGTCTTACTAACTGTTAGGTAATTCACTATTTAAATTTAACTATTTGATATTGTAATTTTTAACTTAGACATGTTACTTATATTAATATATCTCTTTCATTTATATTTCAATATATTATTATTTGATATTTTTAATTTAAATTTTATGATTTGTTTTAGCCTTCATTTTTTGTTAGTATATGTTTTACACATGACTTCTTATCTATCTTATATAATAAAACAACCCCTGAACTGATATTTGACGTAATTTTGTGCGGTCACTTCTTCAATTTTACAATGTCGTCTATTCGTTAACCCAAGTCACATACTCTAACATTTAATTTAATAAACCCTAATTCTTTCTTGGATTGATACTAACTTTGGCATTCGAGTGTCTCAAAGGATATTGTCCCGAAATCCTCTTTCCCGATTGTTATTGTAGAATTTGAATTCTTGCTTGGCTTCCAATCATAATTTGAAAAATAAATTCTTACAACAAGTATCACATAACAATTAAGACAATTTCTCAACATAATGAATTATCAAACATTTGTTTGACACACAATTATTGTCTAACCCGTGCAGGGCACGGGTATTAAAACTAGTACTTTACTAAAACATCCGTCAAAATGCTGACGTGGCGGCCTCACGATTTTTCTCCTATATTTTTTTTTACTAAATTATTTAATAAACCATAAAATCTTTTTTCACTAAATTATTAATTTAACCGTAAAATCTTTAACCATCAAATATTTTACGTTAACTGACAATAAAACCTAAACTTCCCCTGTACATTATTTTTTTTTAAAAAAAAACTTAGCCATCAAATCTTTTAATTTTAAATTACACAATTTTTTGAACGATTTCACGTTACTTTTTTAACGCTTTTATCCCACATCGACTATATGTAAGGTTGATATTTTGAGAACATCTATAAATAGAGGGGTTTGAAGATTAAACAAATCATCCATTTCTTGGCCTTTTGACTAAGTTGAAGTATAATTTTTATAATAATGGATTAGTATTCTTGATGTGGGTCATTGACTTACTGTTTGGGTCATTAAATTTTGCTATCCCACGTTAACGAACGATTTTGATTAAACAAATCGTAAATTTCTTCGGCTTTTTGGCTAAGTTCAAGTATAATTTTTATTCATAACGGATTAATATTCATTACATGGGTCGTTGACCTACTGTTTTGTGAGTCGCTATAAATAAAGGGGTTAAATATTTTCTAATTTTTCTATCCCACGTCGACTATATATATGGTTAATAGTGCCCATGTATCGACTATATATATGGTTAATAGTGCCCATGTATAAATAGAGGGGTTTGAAGATTAAACAAATTATCCATTCCTTGGCCTTTTGGCTAAGTTGAAGTATAATTTTTATAATAACGGATCATTGACCCCTACTACGGGTCTACTTTCTTCGCCTTTTTGGCTAAGTTGAAGTATAATTTTCATCCAAAACGAAATGATATCCGTTACATAGGTCGTTGACCTACTGTTTTGTGGGTGGTTAAATATTTTTAAATTTTCCTATCCCACGTCGACTATATGTAAGGTTAATAGTTTGAGAACATATATAAATAGAGAGGTTGAAGATTAAACAAATCATCCATTTTTTGGCCTTTTGGTTAAGTTGAAGTATAGTTTTTATTAATTAACGGATTAATATTCGTTATATGGGTCCTTGACTTTTGTGTGAGTTACTATTTTGTTGGATGTTAAATATTTTCATTTTCACTCCCATTTTGTTTCCATATTTGATATCCCGTTATATGAGTCGTTGACCTAATGTTTTCAACGATTTTACTATCCCACATCGATTATAAGTAAGAATGACAATTTGAGAACTTGTATAAATAAAGATTTGAAGATTAAACAAATCATACATTTTTTTGGTATTTTGACTATGTTCAAGTATAATATTTTTAATAACGTTTTATTTGTTAAAAATCTTTTCATGAATTTTTAAAAAAAATCATATTCTTAGTACAATCATATTTTTAAGATTAATATTCAATACCTAATATATAAACATTATAATAAAAAAATTTTAAACAAAACCCGCAAAAGGTGCGGGCAATGGACTAGTATATATTATAGGAGTAGCACTTCTTGCCACGTGTCACACAGAAAAATGCTAACATCCACGTGTCATTTTAGCATTTAACCACAACTCACAAAATATTAATTAAGTTTATTCATTAAAAAAATATTTAAAGAAATATGTATAAAAACATAGATTCAGCTGGAAAAAAAATGTATAAAAATATAGATTCTTCTAAATCCCACAAGAAATTTAAACGTTTAATAAATTTCAATAACCAACAAAACAAAGATCTTCCCTAAGCAAATATTTATTAATGTATTATATAATATTATATAATAGATAAAAATATTAACATATGAACCAGTATTATAAGGGAGAAAAAATCATATTATGAGTTATTATACAATTAGATATTTTATTAATGTATTATATAATATTATATATAAAGTGTACAAATATTTATTTCTGTTTATCTACTCTATCTAATGACACGAAAATAGTTTATATATAATCCCTTACAGAAATAAATAACAAAAAATATTTTATCAAATCTCGTGCAAGGCACGGGTAATACACTAGTTGGTCGTCTAAACACATTAACAAGAGTATGAAAATATCGATGAGGTACAAATAGTAAATTTGCAATATATATCCTCGCAAATTATACTACTACTCCTCACAAAAACACACAAAAAACCCTTCAATGTTTACATATTTTCTAATTTATAAAGTAAATAAATTGGTTGGAGTAATCAATCCACATAAACAGTGGCGGAACAAGAAAATTTTCGAAGGCGGTACAATTTTTTTTTTTTCGTATAAGACATTTTACATATTAATTCACATATTATGTCAAAGTTAAACATTAAAATCTATAAATTAAATAAAAAAATTATACTAAAATTTTCTTACTATAAATTAGAATTTTTCGTTGTATATATATATATATTTTTATTATATTGATTACATTAGATTAACTAAAAGTTAATTTAAGAAAATATACAATTCAGGTTTGTTTTATAAATTTATTTTTAAAGTTGTGTTTAATAAATAAACTGTCAAGTAAAATTAATTAATGGTTGGTAAAATAGTATCTTAAAAAAATACATTTTTGTTGTTCTGAGTGAGAACTCGAACCCTGCACTTCAAGCTCTTCCTTCCCACCATCTACCAACTAAGCTATCAGAAAGTATGAATTGTATCCGTCTACGTAGTAATTATTCCTCCGTAAGGGGGGCACAATCCCCTCCCTTACCCCCTTGTCTCCGCCCTTGCACATAAAGTAGCTAGAGTAGGAGAAATATTTACGTGGCTTGTGAAATTAAGATTGAAAAATGTGAACTTAACACCTAGGAAATGAGTGTATCTAGATATAGGTCGCAAACCTAACGGTCGATTTAGGTTTGGCCCAAACCTAAACCTACCTATTGAAAACTGGCAAATCGAGGGTTTGCTGTTTAGCCACGGTTTATAAAAAACTGGATCTGAAGCAACACCGTCGGTTTAAACTGACGGTTTTTGTGGTTCAAACCGTCGGCTACGTTAAACCTAAACCGTGAACCGGTCTAAACTAAACCGACAAACCTAAATCGCCGGTTTGACGGTTAGGTTTAAACCGGACCCATCCCTAAGTCTATCAGTGTACAGTGCATGACTCATGTGAGAAATAATTTCGAGATTACTCTGTCACTTGTTGAACTTTAATAATTATCGATCTAAAATTTTAAGTATTTGTTTGTTTATTTTATTTTTTTATATGTTTCTCATGTCAGTTCAAACCCCATGCATTATTATTCAATGAAATAGAATAAATGTACATTATACATATCCAAAATAAGTCGTAGTATATCCTTTTTGATATACGTACGTATAAATAGAATATATTAAGTTGAGTTATATTATTATATATGCATGAAGCAAATATATTTTATTAGGAAATTGACAATGTGTAGTCATTTGTAGAATATAGTATCAAAGTTTAGGATATACGTTTAGTATAAGTCTATAAAGATATATAGAACACCTTGATTGGCTATTTAAAATAATATTTGTATAGGAACAAATCTCCCTTTTTAGTGATAATTGACGTCACATGCTAACATTTACTGACATGTTTAGTGAGTGAACAGTGCATGTCGCTTTAATCATTAGAAGATTTGATGATCTTAGGTGGAGCCACCTTAATTATATATACAACGAGACGTGGACAAATTCTACCCCATACTCCCATACCTTGTATCTTCAATATATTTTATATGAATTATATTTTTCAAATTGATTTTAAGATAAAGAAATTAGTTTAGCTTACTTATGAAATGAGATTTGTGATTTATTTTAAGATTAAACTAGTGTATTGTTCGTATTTTGTACAGGTTGATTGAAAAAAATAATATTATAGAATAAATACATGTTGTATTCTAATAAATATATAAATGATTTTCATTAAAAAAAACAATAATGTTATTATTTTGGAATATGGGGAAAAATTGCATCTGAAATGCATTTATGTTTTATACTTCGTAAATGACATGACTTATTTTCTTTTATCAAGATCTTGTTTTTTTAGATGTGAAGGGACTTTAATGATGTTATGTATCAGATTATATGGATTAATAGACTGGAAAATAGTCGATATTTGCATTAATTTCATATTTTTTAACTTATATGAAATTTAGTCGATATTTGCTTACTGAATGAATCGAAAAAGCTCTTACAAGTTTATACAATATCCTAATGGAAAATTTGACTAAATTTAATTAGGTTGATGGTACGAAGTTTAAGTCTAATGATGTGTCATATAAATTTACAGATGTGTAATCTGAATATGCTGATGTGTAATCTGACTATGCAAATGTGGATGACGTGGACTTTTGAGGAAAAAAATTTGACTAATTAAAGTTTGTTTTAGTTATATATATAGATTAGGCTCGGACGTGAGAACTAAATATGTGGTACATTCATATAAATATAAAATATCTCATATTTAATAAAACTTAAATTAATATAATTAATTTGTTAGTAGTTGGGCCGTGAAGAATTATCCCCACATACTTTATCACATATATATAATCCAAAATATACAAATTTTTTTTTTGGGTCAAACCAATACATAAGTAGTCGATTTTTTTTTTGGGTGTGCATGTTGAATAAAGTTTAAAAATAGTAGTTAATCTAATGAGTTTGGAAAATAAAACTTTGTTTAAAAAAGAAGTTAATCTAAATAGCATATATATATATATATATATATATATATTTATATATGACTGATCTAATATTTGTAAATGTCAAATAACTTATTTCAGAATATAAAATATAAAAATAAATATTGAGGTAAAATTAGAAAACACCAATCAATTTTTTGTTTGTTTTGAACAAATAATATATTTTTTTCCTTTTTTCTGCCATTAAAAATTTCAAAAAATGCTATGATTCAACCTCATACTTATTTGAATATAACATACGAATATATATATATATAAATTTTGAAAATAATCAACCCATCTCAACAGACGATAAGGTGGACAATCTATTATTGTCTGAATGTTAGATAAAAAGATAATCAATAATACTATAATAGGAAATTATCTAAACAGTACTGCACGTACGTGCAGGCCATGCAAAGACTTTGGTAAATCGGCCCCCCTGGCCCTCCTATACGGCTATATTCATTCTTTCTTTTCCTTATTATTATAAAGTTTAAACGTGTACGGTCTACGATAAAAACTATTGATTTTGATAAGGTTTGTCTACATTAAAATCATTCAATTATTAGTCATGATAAGGTTTGTAATACGACGGACCAATCTACTTATAGGTAATTGGTCTCGGATAAACATTGTCGTTTTTATGGGTTGAGTTTCATTTGAATCTGAATATGACAGTACGGACGTGTGTAAACGTTGAAATTGACGATAAAAATCGATGTGTTATATGTCGGTTTAATCCTAATAATTGATATTAAAAACAAATGGGAATAATTAGGAGATAATGTATTAATTTTATTTAAGAAATTTTTTAATAAAATATGGATATTCATAAATGGGTTATATTGTCCATTGATTCCTCAAGATTATATTAAAAACAAACTAAAATGAATAATGGATTATATAATAATTGTTATCAATAAAACTATTAGTATTTGAGAAAAAACAAAAAGATAGAAAATATAAGTAACAAGATTAAGACTTTTCAAATGGAAATAATAACAACCCCCGTCTATAATTATGGGCGATTTCAATGAAATCAGTTGCCCAACTGATAAATTTGGCGGAGTTTATCCTAATAAAAATAGATTCTATAAAATTAATAATTTTGTTCAGAATTGTAATCTTGTGAACCTTGACTCTAGAGGGAATGATTCACATGGAGACGTAGGAGAAAAGGTGACAATAATACCTTTGTAAAACTAGATAGAGTTCTGACACACTTTGATATTATTAATAAATATAACCAAATCAACGTGTGGAATTATGTTTTTACCTCGTCTGATCACTGTATGATCTCAATTCATCTAAACACGACTAAACAAAAATTCAGAAATAAACCTTTCAAATATGAGCTAATGTGGAATGAGAGGAAAGATTGTGAAAATATTATCAAGCAAGCATGGCGGGCTCACTTTCCGGTCACTAACATGTTTAAATTAGTAAAGAAAATTAAACTAGCAAAAATAAAAATTAAAAAATGGAGTAAGGAAAAGTTTGGAAACATTAATAAACAAGTAAAGAAAGTTGACAGTGAAATTGAGAAATTACAAAACCTAAACTATAGAAAGTTTAGTCAAAATATGAATGATAAATTAATCAGATTATATAAGAAAAGAGAATGTTTGATCGATTTTTAACAAAAGTTTTGGAGACAAAGAGCTAAGGCTAATAACTTCGAAAAAGGTGATAAGAATACGAAGTATTTTCATAGGATAGCGACAGGCAGAAGAAATAGAAAGATGATTAACAAAACTAAAAATAATGATGGCCAATGGATAGAAACAAAAGAGGAGATTTCGAAGGAATTCTCTATGGGTTATAAAAACCGCTTAAGCTCTTCCCCGTGTGATAGGAACTTGTGCGATCTCTATCTCCAAGTTTTATCTAAAGAAGTCACTAACGTTGACAACGAAAATCTAATTAAACCTTTTTCAAATAGTGATATTAAAAATGCGGCATTTGATATTGGAAGCGAGAAGTCTCCGGGACCGGATGGTATGCCTGCGGGATTTTTCCAGAAGCATTGGGGAATTGTCGGCTATGTAGTATGCAGGGCGGTTAAGAGCTTCTATCACTCTGGAAAACTTTTGAAACAAGTGAACCACACATTTATCACACTTATCCCAAAAAATGACAACCCAGTATCGACAAAAGATTACATGCCCATTAGCCTATGCTCCACAACTTATAAAATATTTGCGAAAATCCTAGCCTCTAGAATTAGAAATATCCTTCCAAAACTAATCCACCCCTTGCAAAGTGTATTTGTCCAAAATAGAGACATTCACGATAATATTCTGATTGCTCATGAAATCTTTCACGGATTTAGAATGAAAAAAGGTAAAGAAGGATATATGGCAATTAAACTAGATATGGAAAAAGCTTATGACAGAATGAAATGGGTCTTCATTAAATCGGTTTTGGAGAAATTTGGATTTTGTAGTAAATTATATAACTGGATTATGGAATGCATCTCGACTGTCTCCTACTCAATCCTAATCAATGATAGCCCCCCTCTAATCTTTTCATTCCTAAGAGAGGCCTTAAGCAAGGGGATCCTCTTTCTCCTTTAATTTTTAACCTAGGGGCTGAGGTCCTAGTGCGAAATATTCAAAGAGAAAGTGATCGAAACAAAAAAGCTATTCGGTTCCCTGTTTCAAGAGGGGGCTCCTGCATCCCTTTCCTAGCCTTTGCGAACGATATCATCATCTTTACAAAAGCCTCGATCAGTGCTAGTACCAAGATTTTGGAGATCCTTAATGGGTACTGTAATATATCGGGACAAAAAATTTACCTACATAAACCTGCATTCCAAACGTCAATCAATGTAGAGAATTCAACCAAGCGTTAGATCTAGATAAATCTAGGTATTTCGAATTCTAATTGTCTGGAAAAATACCTAGGACGCCCGATCATCAACGGGAAAGTTAATAAAAGCGTCTTCGAGGATGTGATTACGAAATCCAAACAACAGCTCATGAAGTGGAAGGTTTCATCTCTGTCACAAGAAGGTAGAACAACATTAATTAAAGTCAATCTGAACGCTAAACCAAATTTCATAATGCAAAGCTTCATGTTGCCAGCCAGCATTCATAAAGAATTAGACAAAATTAATAGGAACTTCTTCTGGAACAAAGGACCTAGTTTCCATCCGCTCATCAGTTGGGATAGAATTTGCAGACCCATGAAATTTGGGGGAGTGGGTATTAGGAAGACTGAGGATATGAACAAAGCACTTCAAATGAAATTAGTCTAGAAAATCCTAAATGAACCTGATAATATTTGGGTTAAAATTGTAGAGGAAAAATATCTAAAAGGATCAATTCTATGGAATTATAAGGTTAAGCAGAACACGTCTTGGCAGTGGAAGAAACTTATGAACCTTAGAACCAAATTCAATCTTGGTTTCAGATGGCGTGTCGGTGACGGTGATACTGTGAAATTTTGGAAAGATTGCTGGTTTGAAAGTAAACCACTTAGTTCTTTGTGCATCAACCCTAATTTTAACCCTAATGACGACGTTGTCAAACAATTCATAAATGAAAATAGTTGGAACTGTAGGAAAATTGATGATGAATTAGGAAGCCTGTTACCGCTTGAAATTTTAAAATCAATCAAAATCATACCAACTCCCTAAATCCTTTATTCAGGACCGGGTGTAATGGGCTCCATCGGAATGTGGTAATTTTACGACGAAATATGCGTTTAATTTTATTTACGAGAGGACTAACCTCCCAATGAATGAGAACGATTGGATTTGGGATCTTGACTTGCTTCCCAAAGTCAAGAACTTCATGTGAAAGCTATCTATTAATGGACTCCCAACGAAGGAAAATTTAGATAAACAAAAGGTCCCAGTCCCCATGGCATGCTGCTTCTGTAACCATCCAGTTGAGTCTGCTGATCACTTATTTTTCGCTTGCCAGTTCCTCTTGGATTCCACTACGTGTGGTAGGATTAAGGACGCGGTTATTAAGATCAGTATAATGAATGTTAAGATCATTGAAAAAATTAACTGGTTGAGAAGCAATCTTTCGGTGTCTGATCTTAACTTCTTAATTATGATCTGGTGGAATATCTGGACCAATAGAAACCAAAAGATTTTCAGTAAGAAAGAACCCCAAAATATTGATTTAAATGTTCGGAATCAGATCAAAGATTGACAACAAGTTAACAAAAAACCTAAAGAGCTGAAAGATAAGATAAATAAGCAAAGTAGAAAAATGAAAAATATCTGTTGGACCATACCTGAAAAAAACTATATTAAACTTAACTTTGATGGTTCAAAAAAAGATTCCGAATTCAGCTTACGGATTTATCCTGCGTAATCATGATGCTTTGATAGTCTCCCTAGGCTTTGGGCAATGTGGCAACATATCGGCCCTGCATGCTGAAACATGTGCGCTTAGGGAAGGACTGGTTAAGGCATATGATTTAGGGATTGAAAATATTGAAATCGAAGGTGATTGCCTTTCGATTATTAACTCGGTGAAACGAATTTGGAAACCACCTTGGGATCTCGATCTCTTTTTGTCTGATGTGTCTAATATTTTAGATGTTTTTTCTCAGGTTAAAATCAGGCATGTCTTCAGAGAGGTCATTGGTGTGGCCGATTTGCTAGCTGAGTTGAGTCATGATGACCTGTCGGCGTCCAACTCGTCTTTCTCGAGAGTTGAGGAGCTCATCCGAAAGGATGCCCTAGGACGGAGAGTCTCGAGGAGATGATCCTTCCTAATTGCTTACCGTGTATTATCAAAAAAAATAACAAGAAAAAGAGGCCCGGCCGGGCCATTTTTTTTTTTTTTAAATTTAAATAAGTAAAATATATATGCGAACAGTAGGAATTGAATCCGATACCTCAAGATAAGGTTCAAATGTTCACGACCATTGAGCTACTTTGAATTATGTGTTATAATTTTATTTATTTTATATTTAATATGTATAATTTTTATTTTTTTAATAAAATATATATAAAAATGGAGGCCGGCCCGCCCGGATCGAAACCCGCTCCGGACGGTTACGAACAAGACCCCATGCCCGAAGTCAGGCCCGCAAAAACGGATAAAATTTTCACGCAACCCCGGCCCGAGTCCGGCCCGGATCCGGGGATGCTCAAGTCTAGATGTAACCCGGCTCGAAAGACCCGATTACCCGAATAACCCAACTCGAAGTAACCCGATAGCCCGAAGTCCAATCCAAATGACTTGATAGTCCATAGTAAACTTACAATGTAACGATGATTTTAACTCATTAAAATAACTTTTGATTTTAACTTATGGTTTACTAATTACTTATTAAAAATATTTTCCACCTTTAATAGTTGATTTTCTATACAAGTATTGAAATATACATATTACATAATACATAGTATAATTGTATAGTATATATGATGACATTTTTTAAGTATTAACTTTTACTATTTTAGAGATAAGATATGTGTTAAAGTTTTTAAAATAAGTTTTTTAAAAAAAAACTTGAATCAATCTGTTTTTTCCCTTACATTTGGATTAAGTTATGTGACTAATTGACTATAATATATTTTTATTTTAGATTTTATAACAAACAAAATCAGAAGAAAAAAAACATATATAGATCAATCACATTAGATATTTGGATCAAACGGATCAATCAGATATCCAAATCTGGTTAAAGTCATTTTCAATCAAACGAATCAGGCTAAAATCATTCCGATCAAACAAATCACTCAAATATTTGCGGATTGTTATCCGACTCAAACCCGATTGACTGAACCTGGACATAACTTGACCCGACTCAAACTCAATTGACCCGCCCCAATTGACACCTCTACCCAAAACCATTAAAAACCGAAGTAATCCAATCTAAATGACCCGAGAACCAAACTAAATTATAATATATCTAAGAACCGAGGCTATCTGATAACCCGAATTAACCCGAAAAGTTGATACCCGATCCATACCGACCCGACCCGAAACAAACTGCTAAAAAAAGCTTGTTTTGACCCGATTCGTTTGAACCCGAGCTTGTTGTGTCCAACCTGACCCGTCGGCTCCATTTGACACCGCTACCAAAAATCAAACTAAATCGAGCCGTTATGACCCGAGAACCGAGGCTACCCGATAATTTGTTATAACCCGAACAATCAATACCCGACCCAAACCGAACCAACCCAAACCAAACTGATTATTAACCAAGTCTCTATTTGATCTAACCCGTTTCAACCCGAACTTGTTGTGACCCAACCCGAAGCCGATCCTATAGCCCCATTTGACACCTACACTTGACACCATAGTCAGTGAAAAAAAACCTCATTAAGTTTAAGAAGTTTAAAATTTCCGTGTTTACCTTATGATGGCCCAAGCCATAAAAAATGTCACTCTGTTACCATCGAACTGCAACGGATAATTTCATTCAACCTTTAATTTATACATATATAACATCACCTTTAAGGATGGATAGGTCCGGTGAGCGAACTTTAAAAAAACTCGAAATAAAGCACCAACTTTGGAGTGTAATTATGTTTTATAGCACGAATATAATTCCGGTGAAATATCTAATATTTTACGGATCTTTTACCATAATAGATTTTTTTTTTAATCAAAATGGCAAAACACCAAAAGTATTTTCAGCTTTCTCAATCGTCACAAATAATCTGATAAACCAATTGACGGAGTAGAAACGCTCCCTTTCTCCTTTACCCTAGAGGCGAAAAGTCTAGGGCTTGGCCGTCACCGGCGGCGAGCGCTTCTCCCTCTGCGTCTCTCTTCCATGGAGGTCGACACACCTTCAACACCAGTTACAATAACTAATGCGGAATCTTCTAAACCCCCAATTGCGGGGTCCTCGGATACCCCCATGGTTTCTTCTCTGCCGGTTACCATTCTCACTGGAATGAAAATTACGGGTTTGACGACTCCCCTTGAGTTCTCTGTGGGTAGTTGCTCTGAAAAGAACGGCTCTGCGGATGACTCTCTGATCCGGAATGCCCAGCCTACGACCGTTGATGTGAATTCGGTCAAATCTTCTTGGAAAGATATACTCAATGGTAACAAAAACCAGTGTGATGAGTCTGCTTTCCTGATGAAAGATAATCTTAAAGACAAAATCTCGACTACGTTCCTTTTTGGTCCTGATGGTGATCAAATAATCACTATTGACAAGGATATCTCTGATAGATTAGAAGACAAGTGGAAGAATTCATTGGTCTTCAAAGTTCTTGGTTTCCCAGTTGTTTTCCCAGTCATGGAAAGAAAGATTCGGGAGATTTGAAAGTTTGGTGATAACCTTCAGTTGATTGATCTTGACAATGGCTATTTCATGGTCCGTTTTGTTAATGAGAGTGAATTACTTTCAGTCCTTACTGGTGGTCCAAGGGCTGTCTTTGGAAGGTGCCTTGTCATGAAGCAATGGTCCCCGGATTTCTCCACCGCTGAACCTATCCTCTCAGCACCTATATGGATCAGAATCACTGGCGTTCCCATGCAATGGTATGTTGAGAGCGTTCTTTGGTGTATGGGAGAAGGCATTGGACGTCCGATCACCATTGATCCCAGAACTCTCAACTCTAATAGAGGAAGATTCGCCAGACTTTGTGTTGAAGTCAATCTAAGTAAACATTTGAAGAAAGCGGTTTTTATCAATGGTAAACGCTGCCCCATCGAGTATGAAAGACTGGATAAGATCTGTTTCAAATGTGGCAGGTATGGGCACATAGCTTCTGAATGCAAGTTCAACCCGCAAGATAAACACTCTGAAACCCCAGCCTTTGGTGTTTCCACGACCACGCAGCCTGGGAGTGCTACCACTACGGAACAGGTTACTGCTGCCAAACCTCCTCCAATGATGACTCCTGAGTCTTCTCAAGATACTCCGAAGGACGAAGGTGGGTTTGGACCATGGATGATGGTGAATCGCAAATCACGCTTCACTAAACGTAAGGATTTTACCGGTCACAATTACGGTAGCCCCCATCTTCCTTCTAGACAAGCCTCTGGAGAGGTTAATGGCAAGCTTACTGGAAGGAAAGGAAAGGAAATCTCACCACATCGTCTAGGGAAAAGTAACATCCAAAAGAAAAAGCAGGAAACGAGAAAGGAAAGACATGAAGCTAGAAAGTGAAAAGAGCGGAGAGAGTGAACCGAACACCACTGTGCCACCTTGTGCACCGGATAAGGTATCTGAATCTCAAGGGCACATGGTGTTTAAGGAGACATATGACAGTAAGAAAGAGAAGAAGACTTTGAGTCCTGAGAGAAAAGCCAAGATGAATAAACTAAGAAAGGAGTACAGACGTAGAGCAGACTCAGATAATGTTAAAAAAGCTAGAAACTCTGAAGATGACCTCAGGCTTGTTAACGGTAAACGTCAACGCCATGATTGCGAGATTCCTCTTTCTCCTGACAATAACAAGATTCCCAAATCTCTGATGTTGGGAAACGTTGCCCCTGACTCTCTTGCCCCCCTTACGGGGGTCATTCCACCCGCGGCTCCGAACCCTATGAACCAAGTGTCGGAGAAAGATACCATGGTGGAGAATGGTGATAAACTTCGTATGATTGCTGAGGGAGAGACTGGTCTGTTCATCTCTGGGCATCTTGCAGAAGAGGCTTCGGAGCATGATCCCATGCAGGAGGGTCAAGTTGAGTTGGGTGCTGGTCGGATTGAGATCGTCACTCCCCAAGCCGATAAATATCTTAGTTAACTTTCTGTGTGTTTTCTTTTTCCCTTGTCTTCCTCATGAATATTCTAATGTGGAACGTCTTCGGTGCCTGTAAGAATGGGTTCCGAAGGGCTATCAAGTATCTCTGCAATCACCATCACGTGGACATTCTCGCAATCTTTGAACCTAGAACCTCGGGGGAGAAGGCTGCTAAAATTTGTGAAAAACTTAATTTTTCTGGTTGTGTTAGAGTTGAGGCCATTGGCTATGAAGGAGGCATCTGGCTCCTTTGGAACACTAATAAAGCCCAAGTTGACATCATTAATTCTTCCAATCATTTCATCCATGCTCAGGTTTCTGCCCTCAAGAAATCCTTCCATTTCCTTGTTGTCTATGGTCCCCCTAAGATCACACACAAAATCTCTTTTTGGGAGGCGTTAGATAAGGAACTTGAGAACATCACGGAACCTATTGTGCTTGCAGGAGACTTCAACTGCATCCTCTACTCTCATGAAAGGGAGGGTGGTAATGGAGCCCTTCATGGGGATTTTAATACCTTTCTTGACATTGTTGGTAAACATAACCTTGTGGATCTGGGCTATACTGGTTCGGATTTCACATGGAATAATGAGAGAGATCCTAGCCACAAAATCCACAAGAGGCTGGATCGTATCTTTATGAACCAGAAGGGATGTTTAATTTGGCAGACGGCTTCGGTTAGACACCTTGCGCGGTTTTCCTCTGATCATTCTCCGCTCCTCCTTCGTCTTTCTTTGGACCCGGGCCTCAACAAATCCAAACGTCCTTTCCGTTTTCTTGTTGCTTGGGCTGACCATGACGACTTTCTTCCCATGGTAAGAAACGCTTGGGGATCTCCACAGAGGTTAGTGTCTCTCTATCTATTCTCAAATCTAAACTTTTACTTTGGAACAAATCTGTGTTTGGAGATATTTTGCAGAGAAAACAGATCCTTCTGAATCAGTTAGCGGCTGTCCAGAGTCACCCCCCTCTACACCAGCTCTCCTGACCTGATGGTGAAGGAAACTATGATCCAAAGAGACCTTGAACTCACGCTTAACCAAGAAGAATCTCTCTGGTTCCAGAAATCTCGTGAATTATGGATCATTGGTGGGGATAGAAACACTTCGTTCTTCAATTCTTCGACCATCATTCGACGAAGAAAGAATAGAGTTGAAGGTTTGAGAACGTGCGATGATCATTGGGAGGAAGACAAAAACTCTTTGGAGAAATTTGCTTGTACCTATTTCGAGAATCTTTTTAGCATTGAAGATGAATGTGCTCATTATATGTTGGGTCCGGTCCTTCATTCTTTTCCTCTTGTTCCCGAACCACAATGGGAATCCCTCAACTTCTTAATCACGCAAAAAGAAGTGTGGAATGCGGTTAAGGACATGGGCTCGTTCAAATCCCCAGGAGTGGATGGTTTTCAGCCCGTGTTCTACAAACGCTGTTGGAGTATTATTGGGGACTCGATTGTTGCGGAGGTTAGAAATTTCTTCAATTCTCAGATTCTTCCTACTGGGATTAACCATACTCTAATCAGCCTTATTGCCAAAGTTGGGAAGCCGGAATTCATCAACTAGTTCCGACCTATTGCCCTTTGTAATGTTCGCTACAAGATTATCACCAAGGTCCTTGTCAACCGCATGCAGCGTATTCTGTAAACTCTTATTGGCCCTACTCAAGGGAGCTTTATTCCAGGAAGACACATACAGGATAATATCGTCCTAATGCAGGAGGTTGCTCACTCTATTCAAAGAAAGAAGACCGGTAAGAAGTGGATGGTGCTGAAACTTTATCTTGAAAAAGCCTACGATAGAGTTCGTTGGGACTTTATAGAAGACTCGATCAGAGTGGCTAGGTTCCCGAGTAAGTGGATTGCTATGATTAAGGAATGTGTCTCTTCTCCACGCATGCAAATTCTTTGGAATGGTGAACTTACTAAACAGTTTGTGCCCGGAAAAGGTATTCGTCAAGGCGACCCCATATCACCTTATTTGTTCGTTCTTTGTGTTGAGAGACTATGTCATCTGATATTAGATTTTGTGGAGAGTGGTCAATGGAAACCTATCTATCTCTCACGTGGAGGGCCGGCTCTCTCTCACATGCTTTTTGCAGACGATATTACTCTTTTCGCTGAAGCATCCTGCTCTCAAATGAAAATTGTGATGAATTGCTTCGACATGTTCTGTAAAGCATCAGGCTTGAAAGTTAATACTTTGAAATCGAAAGTTTTTGTTTCTCCCAACGTGGGACCGGAGTTGAAGAAGCACATACATGATATATGCGGCTTCAAAATTACGAGTAAGTTAGACAACTACCTTGGCATCCCGCTCCTCCAAGGGCGCGTGAAAGCTAGTAATTTTGATTACCTCCTTGACCGAATTAACAGTAAACTCAGTGGCTGGAAGAGTAAAACTCTTAGCATGGCCGGGAGGGTTACTCTCACTAACAGTGTTCTTTTAACCATCCCGACTTATACCATGTCTGTCCTTACTCTCCCTAGATCTGTTTGCGAGAAAATTGAGAAATGTTGCAGAGATTTTATCTGGGGTAGTGCTAACGGAAAAAGAAGCCTCCATACGATCCCTTGGAATTTGATCTGTAAACCAAAGCAGTTGGGTGGTCTCGGACTGAAGAGTCTGACTGACTTTAATTCTACTTTGATAGGAAACTGAGCTGGCAATATTTAATAGATGATGATTGCCTTTGGGTTGAGGTTTTTAGAAGCAAGTATCTGCGTATTGGAGCCAATCAGCACGCTACCCCGTCTTACATCTGGAGAGGTATCTCTCATGGCTTCCGCGATGTTATTAGGAATGGAACTAGGTGGTCGCTTGGTAATGGGACCGCGATCAAGTTCTGGGACGATCCTTGGCTTTTGGATGATCCTATTTCTGCCTGGTCCATCTCGCCGATCCTCCCTGTTGAGCTTACCAAGAAGGTACGTGATTATTGGTAGCTGACCTCCGGATGGAACTGGGAGGCTCTTTTCCATTACCTTCCTAATACTATCATGTTGAAACTCGCTGTGACTAAGCCTTGGGATGCCGCTGATGACGCTTATGACGCCACGCCCCGTACCTGCATGGAGGATGAGATTGCTTGGAGGGGGACCACAAATAGTCACTACTCCTCCTCCTCGGCGTATAACATGATTTGTAAGTGGGACAATTACTGTATGGTGGATGGTCTTATCTTCCGCCAAATCTGGAGTCTTCACGTTCTTGAAAGAATCAGGTTCTTCTCTTGAAAACTGATCCATGGCGGAGTGCTAACCCATGCTGAGAGGTAAAGACGTCATCTGGCGTCCTCGGACACGTGTCAGGTCTGCAACACGGGTATTGAATCCTGATCCCACCTCTTCCGTGATCGCCCACTGGTGAAGCATATGTGGACGAAGCTTGGAGCCCATTTACGTCTGGATGGTTTCTTCGATTTTAACTTCCCGGCCTGGATTCGAGGTAATATCCTTGCTGATTTTCTTGTTAATAATACCTGTTCTTGGAATACTATTTTTGCAGTGGCTATCTGGTGGACATGGAAGTGGAGGAATGATGTTGTCTTCAACAACACACGATGGAAGGGCGAGAGATACTCTTTTATCTTGGATCGTTCCCAGGAGTTCATTTTGACTTGGAAGAAATGCAACTCTTCTCATCAAATGCCTGGAAAGACTACTGCCCTTATCCGGTGGGAACCTTTGTAAGAGCCTTAGTCTTTTTGACCGAGTTTTGTCTTAGCCGAGATTACCTTAGCCGCCCTCGCGGGCATGTGTTCCGCCCCAGCGGGTTGCCGCTCCCGCGGGCCAGTGAACCGCCCCCGCGGTTTCCTGCGGCTGCAGCCGGTTTTGTTGACCGGTTGACTCGTGCTTTACTCTTTTCCTTACTTCTTACCTTGCTGAGCAAGGGTTTCACTTTCATCTCCTTTCCCTTTCCAGCCCCCACGTCCTTCTTGCTTCTTCTTCTTCTCTCCTTGATCTTGATCTTCCTTGAGTTTGGAAGTGGTTTGGTGTGTTGTTGTTGATGTTGATGATAGTGTGCATGTTTGCTGAACTTGGAAGACAACTGAGGTGTTAGTGGTGATCAGTTCTTGGTTAGGCCACAACTGTGGTAAGCTCCATCTTTCTTCTTCTCTTATTTCTTCCTTTGATTCTTTCACCTTAGCTTAGGATTAGATGTTTGATCATAGATTGATGTTAGTATGTGTATATATATGCATGTGTGTGATTTTGGAAGAGAAGAGACGTGATTTGATCACGTGAAGAGCTGAAGAGGAATCGCGGGATCACGTTCTGCACCGTCGCCACCCCCGCGCCTGGAAGCCGCCGCCCCTGCGGAAGCCGTGCCACAACGCACGCGCTGTGCCTGCATTGCCTGCGGCCTTTGTCACCGTGCCCGTGGTTGAGTCCTGCCGCGCCTGCGGATTGCCTTGCTCCGCCCCTGCGTATCTCGTGTCACGTAGGTGCGTCTTGTCCCGGGTCTACCTAGAGTTAGGTAGATCCTTTCCTTTCCTAGTATGAGTGGGTTAGTTAGTAGCATGCTAGGTATGTGTATGAAGTTAGAATGTTGATGAGTACGTATCATTTATGCCAGTTATGACTTTGAGGTTTATAAGTTAGGATACGATTCTTATGGATCCCTTGGGTCTAGGTGTGACCCCAATGATGGATATGAGTTTGATATATGTTGTATGCCTTGATATTAGGCAGTGTTGTCCTCCGGATTGGAGTGGACGTATCTGAGAGTTGATCGTGGTTGAGATTACTTCTGAGGTTGAGGTAAGTCCATAGGACTTACTTAGCTACCATCCTTATATTGGATGTATACATGAGTGGTGTTTGTTATATGCTTTATAACATGTGATATGGTTCATTACTGACCTATGTTATATTGACCGCCCATTGTAGTGGCCGTGATAACCTTTCCCTTTCATCCCGTCGTGGAGTCTGGGAGGTTCTCTGCATTCAGGCCATACCTGGTATACGGGATGGACCCTCACCACTCCCATAGGGTACACGGGAGGTGTGCCGATACTACTCCAGCTGGCTATAGCACCCAGAGGCGAGGATTATATTCCTCGTGTCACATATATTCATATACATCTATTTATACGATTGAGTGATTGAACTTATTAAAGATGATAAACTGGGTAAATGTGTGAAAGCATGTTGATGTGTTATGATTCCTGATGTGTGTTTGTGCTCTAGCATCTCCATATATATATGTGTATGGTTAGCTAACGGTTTTATACCGTGTTGTAGATCCTTTGCAGGTTAGGAGAGCTGCAGAGTGATCCATAGGTGTGATCCGCTGAGGGCTCCGTACACTGGGAGATATCGTGGGATTGGGATATTTATTGTACGGATATATGTTTTCTTTTGTACTCAGCGGTACTTGTGTATTACCTTTTGGATATCTATATATTAGTTTTACGTTTTGTATTTAATCTATTTGTGCCTTGTTGTAAGATTCAGTGAACTTGTTGTCAGGCTAGGGCCAGGATCCATTGTGAGATCCTAGCCCAGTAGCACCTCGAGTCCTACGGATTTGGGGTGTTACAAAGTTGGTATCAGAGCCCAGGTTGACAACAATGGCACTAGTAATCTGCGATAGAGGTCGAATAGATTAATAAACAGAACCCGAAAGGGGTCTGACTTTTCAAAAGGTTTTGGTTTTGAAATGAGTATAAATGTTTTGGGATACCGTGTACGTGAGCCATCGCCCCTCTGAAGACCTCGACAGTATAGATATATATAGATATTTTGTTGTGATTGATTTGATATATATCTATACATATGGCATATATATAGGCTTCTAAGTTAGGTTTATGTTCTACAGATGGCTCAGACTAGAGCTGTATCTGCAGATGGACGAGGTAGGGATATATCCCCTCTTCCTCCAGTAGACGTAGGACAAAGTCAGACTCCCGTTGTTGATCCACCTGCAGCGGAGGAAGTTTGTGAGGTTACTGCTGAGAATGTTGTTCCTGAGACCGGGAACGGTATAGCTGGGAGACATACACCACAGGGAGTCCAGCCAGATGACTCGGATCGTGTCTCTATGAGGGGACCAAATTTCCGCGCGTATATCAGGCAAGTGGAGGAAGCGGCCAGAGCAGGTAGACCTACTCCGGATCTGCCAGTACAGGAGGCATCATCTAGGAGATCCCATGGAGTTACTCAGGTGCCAATTGTGCCGACACATGTTGTTGAGATTCCTCGAGTTTCAGAGGAGCATAGAAGGCTTGGGAAGAGAGAACGAACTGGGCAGACAAGCGGTGCTGGTGGAGTTTTTGATTCTGAACTAAACCGGAGACGTCCAAGTTACCCCGCAGCTGCACTGGTTGCAGCTACGGGTCGACGGTGTTTCAATTGTGATGATCCTGGACATCTACGACCAGTGTGCACGAAGCCGTTAGTAACTTGTTCTACTTGTGGCAAGCAAGGTCACATAGAGATTTTCTGTAAATGGGGTGGAGCTTCATTTCAGCAGGGTACCGGTGGAGTTGTTGGTTCAGGGCGAGGCCAGAGCCGCCAGAGTCATCCCTCATCTGCATCAGTTACAGATAAGGTACAACAGTGTTTCAATTGTGGTGAGTATGGACATATCCGACCAGAGTGTACGAGGCAGATAGTGACTTGTTTCACTTGTGGTGGACGAGGACACAAAGCTCTCTTCTGCCGACAGGGTGGAGCTTCATCTCAGCAGGGTTCTTTCCCTGCCAGTGCAGCGGGAGGTGGGCAAAGGTCACCTCAGCAGCAGCAAACTCAGGGACAACAGAGAGTCATAGATCGCCCTACGACTCAGGGATCTGCTCCTGGGCCGAGTAGAGGCAGAGGTCGTGGTGGGAGCACCACTGACACCCGAGGCCCACAGGGCCGAGTTTTTGAGCTGAGGAGTGTAGAGGAGCCAGCTGCACCGACTGCTACAGGTACCATTCTGATTCATGGTTTACCTGTTAGAGTTTTATTTGATACTAGTGCTACGCATTCTTTTATTTCTGATGCCTGTGTAGAGCGTCTGAGTCTAGATACAGTTGAGGGGATGCCCTTTATTATAGGGTTACCCGATGGTGGTAGGGTCAGAGGTACCCGTGAGATTCATGGTTGTCCCATTTCTGTAGGGACTCGTGTGTTACTAGTTGACTTCTTTGTCATGCCATTAGAGCATGAAGAAGTCATTCTAGGTATGGATTGGATGGATAGACATTCTGCAGTCTTAGATGTAGGTAGGAGGACTGTTACCCTCTCTACCGAGTTAGGTCAGATAGAGGTTTTCCGAGGTTAGGACCTTGGGGAGACAAACACGATTATCAGTGCAATACGAGCAGCTAGACTGATTGCACATAGTTGTGAGGCCTTCTGGTGTTATTCCATGAAGGAGGGGAAGAGTCCGGCATTAGAGGATATCCCAGTGGTATGTGATTTTGCAGATGTATTTGCCGAGCCGTCTAGTTTGCCGCCTCAAAGGAGTGGACTTCAGTATTGAGTTAGAGCCTGGTACGAGACTGATCTCGAAGGCCCCATACCGGATGGCGCCTGTCGAGATGTTGGAGTTGAAGAAGCAACTTGAGGAGTTGGCTGAGAAGGGTTTTATCCCCCCTAGTGTATCTCCATGGGGAGCCCATGTCCTCTTCGTACGGAAGAAGGACGGATCACTGAGATTATGCATGTATTACAGAGAGCTGAACAAGGTGACCATCAAGAACAAATATCCATTGCCTCGTATTGATGACTTGTTAGATTAGCTTCAGGGAGCGACAATGTTCTCCAGGATTGACCTGCGCTCAGGATATCACCAGGTGAGGGTGAGAGAGCAGGATGTGCACAGGACAACATTCCTATAACGTCCGGGAATTTTTAGAAATAGATATATATTTTTTCCGTAAATTATTTTACGAAAATGTTCGGAAAATATTCCGACCCGTAACATCCGTTACAAAATTATTTTAATGAGTTTTTGATTTATTTTATTTATTATTTCTTTCCCTCTTCCGGGCCCTACCTGACTTCTTCTCCCTTCAGTTTTCTCCCTCCTTCACGTTTCCTCTGCACCCTTGCCTCCCAAGCTATCTCCTAGCTCTGATACCACTTTTGTAACACCCCAAATCCGCGGGACTCGGGGTGCTACTGGGCGAGACCTCACAATGGGTCCCGGCCCTTAGCCTGACAACAATTTCACCGGACCTTCCAACAAGGCACAAATAAAGGCAAAACTCGAAAACGTTTATAATGTATGCGAGACACGAAATGTAACAATTACAAAGTGGAAACTCAGCCGAGTCCTCAAAACAACACAACCCCGATCCGAAAGTCTAAAACGTATAACAACATCCCCAAACAAACGATATAAAACATAACCCAAAAACGTCCCCGTCCTATAATGTACGGAGACCCCGGTTGTCCACTCCTCCACCTCACTCGTCGGCATCCCTAACCTGCCAGTCATCTACACAAACGGTTTAACACCGTTAGCTCATATTCTAAGCATTAGAAAAGCGGTGAAGGCACAAACACATACATATCACACATCATAAAACACGCAAGTCCCGATTATTATCTTAATTAACATTTGGAAGCTAAATTGTGTAATTGGATTATTAATTGAAGGGACCTTGGTTTGGTAGGAGTTCTTGGAGTTTATAAAAAGATAATAAACGGGACTTGCGTGTTTTATGATGTGTGATATGTATGTGTTTGTGCCTTCACCGCTTTTCTAATACTTAGAATATGAGCTGACGGTTTTAAACCGTTTGTGTAGATGACTTGCAGGTTAGGGATGCCGCCGAGTGACGTAGAGGAGTGGACAGCCGGGGTCTCCGTACATTATAGGACGGGGACGTTTTTGGGTTATGTTTTATATCGTTTGTTTGGGGATGTTGTTATACGTTTTAGACTTTCGGATTGGGGTTGTGTTGTTTTGAGGACTCGGCTGAGTTTCTACTTTGTAATTGTTACATTTCGTGTCTCGCATACATTATAAACGTTTTCGAGTTTTGCCTTTATTTGTGCCTTGTTGGAAGGTCCTGTGAAATTGTTGTCAGGTTAAGGGCCGGGACCCATTGTGAGGTCTCGCCCAGTAGCAGCCCGAGTCCCGCGGATTTGGGGTGTTACAATTCCGGACCAGATATGGCCACTATGAGTTTGTAGTGATGCCATTTGGGCTTACGAATGCCCCAACAATCTTTATGGAGTTGATGAACAACATTTTCATCGACTTCCTGGATCAGTTTGTGGTGGTCTTCATAGATGACATTTTGGTGTACTCTCGCAGCCGAGAGGAGCATGCAGGACTGTTGAGGACTGTATTGCAGGTTTTACGGGATATAGAACTTTATGCTAAGTTCTCTAAGTGCGAGTTTTGAATGCCAGAGGTAGCATTCCTGGGTCATGTTGTATCAGCTAAAGGAATCAAGGTGGATCCGGCCAAGATTGAGGCAATAGCAGCTTGGACTACACCGACGAACGTCAAGGAAGTACGTAGCTTCCTTGGCCTAGCCGGTTATTATAGACGCTTTGTGGAGGGATTTTCTATGATTGCCCGTCCACTGCCGAGTTTGTTGAGGAAGACTACAAGATTTGTGTGGTATGATCAGTGCATGCAGAGTTTTGAGGAGCTGAAGAGACGTCTGACTTCTGCTCCTATTTTGGCACAGCCAGAGGGTACTGAGGATTTTGTGGTATACAGTGATGCATCCAAGCTAGGCTTGGGATGTGTTTTGATGCAGCGAGGCAGAGTTATTGCTTATGCGTCTCGACAATTGAAGACGTATGAGGAGAACTACCCGACTCATGATCTGGAGTTGGCAGCGGTAGTTCATGCACTGAAGATCTGGAGACATTACCTGTATGGTGCTACATGTCAGATCTTCATAGACCATAAGAGTCTGAAGTACATTTTCACGCAGCGAGAATTGAATAACCGCCAGCGTAGGTGGCTCGAGCTGATCAAGGACTTTGATTTAGAGATTTTGTATCATCCAGGGAAGGCAAACGTTGTCGCCGATGGCCTGAGCAGGAAGACGCCTCGAGAGCAGGCGATTGCGAGGCTGATAGTTCAATATCAGTTGCAGAGGGATCTGATTTGGTTAGAATGGACATCCATTTTCCTGATGAGGATGCCCAGCTGCGTACTTTAGAGGTTTTTCCTGATCTGTTGGGTGAGATCCAAGAGAAGCAGGAGACCTGCCCGACACTGATGAGGATACGAGATAGGATGTCTCGAGATGAGGCACCACAGTTCCTACTAGGAGCAGATGGAGTATTGAGGTGCCGCGGTCGCGTCTGTGTACCCGCTGATGCGGATCTACGTCAGAGGATTTTATAGGAGGCTCACTGTACACCTTACTCTGTACATCCAGGTATGAGTAAGATGTATCAGGACTTGAGACGTTTATATTGGTGGGGAGGGCTGAAGCCCGATGTGGCCAAATTTGTGGCACAGTGTGCGACATGTAAACAGGTCAAGATAGAGCATAGCAGACCTGGATGTGAGTTCCATCCACTTCCTGTTCCACAAAGTAAGTGGGAGGATGTCACCATGGACTTTGTGACTGGACTGAGGCTGATCCGGAGTTTTGATGCTATCTGGGTTATAGTGGACAGATTGACGAAGACGACATGTTTCATTCCTATTAGGGAAACGTGGTCAGTGAGCAGATTAGCTGAGGAGTACACTAGGCAGATAGTGAGACTCCATGGTCTACCGAGGACGATCGTCTCAGACAGCGATGGGTGATTTACCTCGAGATTCTGGCAGCAGATTCAGACTGCCTTAGGGACGAGTTTGCACTTTACGACTGCGTTTCATCCTCAGACAGATGGTCAGTCAGAGAGGACCATTATATTCAGACCATGGAGGATATGCTGCGAGCTTGTGTGTTGGATTGGGGACAAGTGTGGACGGATCATCTCCCACTTGTTGAGTTCTCATACAACAACAGCTGGCATGCATCTATTGGGATGGCTCCATATGAGGCACTGTATGGACAGAGATGTCGTAACCCATTATGCTGGGATGAGCAGAGCAGTGTTAGTGGTTTAGCACCTAATCAGATTCAGGATGATGTGGCTCGAGTAGCACTGATTAGAGAGCGGATGCTGACTGCCCAGAGCCGTCAGAAGTCCTATGCAGATAGGAAGCGTAGACCTCTAGAGTTCAGAGTTGGAGCCCATGTGTGGCTGAGAGTGTCCCCGACACGAGGAGTTAGGCGTTTTGGCATTAAGGGGAAGCTGGGCCCCCGATATGTCGGACCGTTCGAGATTCTGGATCGGGTTGGGAGTGCAACTTACAGATTAGCCTTGCCTCCGATATTAGAGGGTGTTCACCCTGTGTTTCACGTGTCTCAGTTGAGGGAGTGCATACCAGATCCGAGACACATCGTGAGTTATGATGATTTGGTGGTTGAGCCGGACCACAATTTTGTTGAGCACCCTATTGCAGTCCTGGAACGAGGTATGAGACGCCTGCGTTCGAAGGACATTCCTATGCTGACGATACAGTGGTCAAGATGAGGACCTGATGAGGCTACATGGGAGACTGAGGATAGTATCCAGAGGAACTATCCAGAGTTCTATGCCGAGATAGGTGTACCAGTAGGATCACCGAGTAGATCTTAGTACTATCTTGGTGAGTATTATGTGCTTATATGCCATGCTGTGTTTATTTTTGTACTAGCTTGATGTGATGTGTGATCTTATTAGATCTTGTAATGCTAGTACGATTGTTTATAGCTGGAGATGGTTCTTCCTCCATGCTATTGTGATGTGATAGGTTTAGATGGTAATGGTTCTTTCCTCCATGCTATTTCGATGGATATA
The DNA here is from genome assembly GCA_002319775.1 of Fagopyrum tataricum. Taxonomy (NCBI): domain Eukaryota; kingdom Viridiplantae; phylum Streptophyta; class Magnoliopsida; order Caryophyllales; family Polygonaceae; genus Fagopyrum; species Fagopyrum tataricum. The sequence continues at coordinate 37,917,434 of CM008280.1, read as the reverse complement.
GTAGTGCTGGAGATGTTCTTCCTCCATGCCTTTCTGTTATGGGTATGATACGGCTAGAGATGTGATTCCTCTATGCCTTGGGATATGTTTATGAGTTGGCTAGAGATGGTTTTCCTATATGCCTTGGATAGTGTTTTGTTGCTGGAGTTGATGATTTTCTCCATGCTTATGTTTGAGGTTATAGAGAGTTGTACCTCGGCTTTTGAGTCCGAGTGGTTTCAGGACTTTGCAAGTTTCGGGACGAAACTTGTTTTTAGGGAGGTGAGATGTAAGAGCCTTAGTCTTTTTGAGCGAGTTTTGTCTTAGCCGAGATTACCTTAGCCACCCCCGCGGGCATGTGTGCCGCCCCAGCAAGTTCCCACTCCCGTGGCCCAGTGAACTGCCCCCGCGGTTTCCTGTGGCTGCAGCCGGTTTTGTTGACCTGTTGACTCGTGCTTTACTCTTTTCCTTACTTCTTACCATGCTGAGCAAGGGTTTCACTTTCATCTCCTTTCCCTTTCCAGCCACGACGTCCTTCTTGCTTCTTCTTCTCTCCTTGATCTTGATCTTGATCTTCCTTGAGTTTGGAAGTGGTTTGGTGTGTTGTTGTTGATTTTGATGATGATGTGCATGTTTGCTGAGCTTGGAAGTCAGCTGAGGTGTTAGTGGTGATCAGTTCTTGGTTAGGCCACTGTTGTGGTAAGCTCCATCTTTCTTCTTCTCTTCTTTCTTCCTTTGATTCTTTCCCCTCAGCTTAGGATTAGATGTTTGATCATAGATTTATGTTAGTATGTGTATATATATGCATGTGTGTGATTTTGGAAGAGAAGAGACGTGATTTGATCACGTGAAGAGCCGAAGAGGAATCGCGGGATCACGTTCTGCACCGTCGCCGCCCCCGCGCCTGGAAGCTGCCGCCCCTGCGGAAGCCGTGCCACAGCGCCCGCGCCGTGCCTGTGTTGCCTGCGGCCTTTGTCACCGCGCCCGCGGTTGAGTCCTGCCGCGCCTGCAGATTGCCTTACTCCGCCCTGCGTCTCTCGTGTCACGCAGGTGCGTCTTGTCCCGGGTCTACCTAGAGTTAGGTAGATCCTTTCGTTTCCTAGTATGAGCGGGTTAATAGCATGCTAGGTATGTGTATGAAGTTAGAATGTTGATGAGTACGTATCGTTTATGCCAGTTATGACTTTGAGGTTTATAAGTTAGGATACGATCCTTATGGATCCCTTGGGTCTAGGTGTGACCCCTATAATGGATATGAGTTTGATATATGTTGTATGCCTTGATATTAGGCAGTGTTGTCCTCCGGATTGGAGTCGACATATATGAGAGTTGATCGTGGTTGAGATTACTTCTGAGGTTGAGGTAAGTCCATAGGACTTACTTAGCTACCATCCTTATATTGGATGTATGCATGAGTGGTGTTTGTTATATGCTTTATAGCATGCGATATGGTTCATTACCGACCTATGTTATATTGACCGCCCATTGTAGTGGCCGTGATAACCTTTCCTTTTCATCCCGTCGTGGAGTCTGGGAGGTTCTCTGCAGTCAGACCAGACCTGGTATACGGGATGGACCCTCACCACTCCCATAGGGTACACGGGAGGTGTGCCGATACTACTCCAGCTGGCTATAGCACCCAGAGGCGAGGATTATATTCCTCGTGTCACATATATTCATATACATCTATTTATACGATTGAGTGATTGAACTTATTAAAGATGATAAACCGGGTAAATGTGTGAAAGCATGTTGATGTGTTATGATTCCTGATGTGTGTTTGTGCTCTAGCATCTCCATATATATATATGTGTATGGTTAGCTAACGGTTTTATACCGTGTTGTAGATCCTTTGCAAGTTAGGAGAGCTGCAGAGTGATCCAGAGGGGTGATCCGCTGAGGGCTCCGTACACTGGGAGATATCGTGGGATATAGATATTTATTGTACGAATATATGTTTTCTTTTGTACTTAGCGGTACTTGTGTATTACCTTTTGGATATCTATATATCAGTTTTACGTTTTGTATTTAATCTATTTGTGCCTTGTTGTAAGATTCAGTGAACTTGTTGTCAGGCTAGGGTCAGGATCCATTGTGAAATCCTAGCCCAGTAGCACCTCGAGTCCTACGGATTTTGGGTGTTACAACCTCCTCCTAAAGGTTCGGTGAAGATTAACATTGATGGTTCGGTTCGTAACAATAATCTTGCTGCAGCGGCTGGTCTCATTAGGAGTCATGAGGGAGTGTGGCGTCGGGGTTTTGTTGCCAACCTGGGATTTGTACCGTTCCCATGGCAGAACTGTGGGGTGTGTATTATGGTTTCAAGGTTGCTTGGGAGGAGGGTTTCCGATCGGTGATTCTTGAAACTGATTCACAATTGGTTACTATATTCCTATCCAAGGAACTCTCCCGAAGTCCTCCTCTCTCTAGTCTGGTACTGAGGTGCCAAGACTTTCTCAAAAGGAACTGGTCTGTCCAGGTCCGTCATATCTATCGTGAAGCGAATTTCTCTGCAGACTTTCTTGCGAGCTTCACCTTTTCCTTTCCACTTGGTTTTAATGTATTGTGTGACCCTTTCGAGGATATTATGGATATTCTAGGTAACGATGTAAGGGGTCGGACTATCCCCGCTTGATTACTACTTAACCCTTTTTTTCTATGAATAATAAGCGCGACTAGATGCGCCGGAGACCACTGCCTCTCCTTCCTACCAAAAAAAACTGTAGCTGTGTAAGTTCAAATAAGTTTTTATCTAAAAAGGAAAAGAAAAACGAAAAAGAAAAAAAAAACTGAGAGAGGTAAGCAGATTCATAGGTCGAACACTCGAACTCATACAAACAAACGCTAAAGGAAATTTTAGCAAGCCCATTAACCACTGCAGGACACTACAAATTCTGTTCTTTTACGTTTAGTAGTTGAAACACTTTCTTCGGTCATTTTGGAATGTAAAACGAAAATTTAAAATTTAATTATTTCTTTTTAGTGATTTTATTTATAATGAAAAATATGACATATATTATAACATACTAAAATATAATGCAGTAATGTCACATGTCAAGCAACTAAGTATGTCACTTAAGATTTTTTTTAATATATTTATAGATTTACAATGAGATATTTACAAATTAATCATTTTTTTATAATTAATTTCTATAAGCATTCAGCAATACCACGTTACATCTTAAACATCTCACATAAAAACTTTTTAACTTATTTATAAAATTGCTACAATATTACATATCAAATATTAAATAAATGAAAAAATATACTAATAACAAACCATATCTTCAAAATTAAAAGAGATTTTGAAATCTTCTTCATATTTTTGAAAATTTTTTATATATAATTTTTTAAATTATTTGTTTAAATTTATTTTTAATTTTTAATTTCGAATTTTATATCAAAGTTTTTTTATTTTATTTTTTGAAATTTAAATTTTTATATTAAATTTATTATTTAAAAAAATTTTAATTTCAAATTTAATAAATTATGTTTTGTTTTCATATTTTTATATAGAAATTAATTTCTTTTAAAAAGTCGGGACATACATATTTTTTATTAAATCTAAAATATAATTGGGACATATGTATATTTACGTAAATTAAATTTGAAATCCGGAAAAATAAGAATATTTTTTCGGTTAACTATGTAGAATAAAAAAAGTAATACGTAATCAAATCTTTAACATAAATAAGTTAACTCAAATTATATAGTATTTAAGGTCGGTGACGATTTAAATTGTAATATGCACAAAGTGGAAAATATAATAGTTTTAAATATTTTTTTTTATATTAGAGTAAAAAATATATAAAAATTATTTAGTGAAAAGTTTATAAAAAATCTTATAGTTGAATTATTGAGTTTTGTTTTATAAAACAGAACTAAATATAGTATGTATTTAACTTAGTTTATTATAAATTTATGTCCTAAGTATTTATATGTATTAATTTAGACTAACTGATAAGATACAAAAATCTAAAAAATAACATATAGATTTTTACTTGATTAAGGTATCAAACATTACATATTAATTCTTAAATATACTATATTTGTTTGTTTATTTTAAAATCTTAAATTTAATAATCTAAAGGTGTGAAACAAACACTAAAACAACATTATTTTTACATAAGATATAAGTTCATAATATTTAAGTTTTCATATAATATTTTAATATATATATATTTTTTAAAGACAATCAAAACAATATATTTTTATTTGATTCGAGAGTACAATTGATTATTTTAAACATATTTTATTCTTAAATAAGTTTATGTATAAGAAAATGTTCGTAAGCTTATTAAAGCACGTTTTATTTTTAAATATCATATAATCATTATAAATAAAATCAGTAAAAACATGTTATTAAAGAATTTAAAGAAGTAATTTGATATTAGTAAAATCCGTTTAGCGTATGTTAGCACATTTTTTCAGTTTTTCAAAAGCAACTGTTAATGTATTTTTTATGAAACAGAAATGAATAATAATTTTAATGTGGTAAAATTTTGTTTTGGTGTTTGGTTTGTTTGAGTTGGAATCCTACAACTCCAATTCTACTCATTTTTAAATCTCAAAATTTGAAGGAAAAAAAGGTCTGCTATTTGCATCCATGTTATTCAACTTAATAATGATTATGATTCCAATGATGTGTGGAAATTTGTGAGGGTAAAAGTGGAGAGTAAAAGTGGGTTCTAGTTAATAAACAAATGGTGTGTTAATTTACATGATAAAATACGACGAAACAATAAAATTGTGTACGTGATAATTGTATCAAACGAGTCCTTAAGTGTCCAATTGGAATGAGTAAGACTCATTTCGATTTACATGAAAAAAATACAACGAAATAATAAAATTTTACCAGACAAGTCCTTAAGTCTCCAATCGCCTACCATGAAAAAAATACGATGAAACAAAAAAAAAATGTATACGTAAAAAATGCTAATCGACATCTAATGTTCGGAAATTGGAACCAAAATATGACATTTCATAGAAATCTCCTACCATTTTGATTTGATCTTATAGAGACTACAATCAATCTTCCCTTTATCAATGTAGTAACCTCAATTTTCCTTGATTTTGACCGCTTGGTTTGTTTTGAATCTTACGACACAATGTAAGACATACAGAAGAGAAATACGATGAATGATGGCGATCGATGGCGGAGGAAGAGAAGAATTGGTAGGGGCATCGACTACTTCCCTATCGTTGGAGTGAAAATTCTCTCAGACATTGGAAGAGCGCGTAGTGGGAGAGGAAGTTCAAGAAGGTTGTTGCATGCCATGTGCACAAAGAAGAGAGAGAGCAACAACTACAAGGACCAAAGAAGGTGGGGAACTAGAAGAGATGAATTGTGATTTATGATAAATCACGCTATTTAATCAACAATTATTGTCTAGGTTTGTTTTCTTGGATAATTTGATGAGTTTTTTGTTGATATGAGGTTGAATTAGGAATTTCTCACTTTTGGAATGCAAGAAAGGATGCCCGTCAACTGTTTGATAAAATGTGCCAAAGAAAAATTCCTTTTCTACGCTGAATTTCGTTATAACGTGGAGGGCAATGACTTCCTTCAATGTCCGCTTATATCCTATAATGGTTGTGGGGGTCGTCGGGAGGGAAGTAGATGTTTCTCTTGCTTAGTAAGTCATTTGAAGAGACAACACCTCTTTCTGGTTGAACGCAAGAATGAGGTTCGGGGTATCCCTGAGTGTGACTTTAATGTTTTCGTGGCGATTGTAGAGGTGTTGCTTGTTCTCAAGATGTGGTTGGTTGTTCTCAGGATGTGATTGTTTGGCTGATGTATGGGTCTTCATGCTCTAAGTCGTGAATATCGTCACCCTGATGGCCATGTTTCTTCTTTTGGTGGGGATGGTCGATAAATTGTGGGTATCTCGAGGCCGGATGTAGGCATCTTGAGGCCGATTGTTGAAGATGATGTTGTGGTTGACGGTGATAGTATGATGTTTGATGCAGATTTGTTGTAGAGGGTTATGCATGTTCCTATTACTACTATGAAAATCATTCCTCATATTTGTCGTCTTAGCTTCTCTCAAGCGTTGTTGGGTACTCTCTTGAAGGTGGATGTTGAGCCCGGGTGCGTAGCTGCTTAAGTTAAGTTGTTTTTACTCCCTCGGTGCACTTTGCAGGTGTTCATGCCTATGAGCAGGCGAGACAGAAGATCGGGAAGTAGAAAGTTGATACAATATTAACGGATTTGGTAGGCCTTGTCTACGTGGGGAGAGGCTGAGGATGTTTCGAGTCTTGCGCAGACTCTGTTAGACACTTCTGAGCATAAGCCTTTTGTGATGGTTGATGGTGGGTCGGGCGATAGAGATGGTCTAGAGAGGAACCCTAATATCAAGCAATGTCTCCGCTAGAATTCAAATGGTATTTTACGGATGTTGTTTAGGTTTTGTACTCTTCTGGAGTTGCTACTTATAATGAGGAGACTTTGAATGTGTTGGAGGCTAAACACCCCTACAAGCCTCCCCCTTCTAAGCCTTGCAATAACTTTTATGAACCACCCATCGTTGCTCATATTTGTCGTCTTAGAGGGCAATGCATGTTCCTACTACTACTATGAAAATCATTCCTCATATTTTTCGTCTTAGCTTCTCTCAAGCATTGTTGGATGCTCTCTTGAAGTTGGATGTTGAGCCCGGGTGTGTAGATGCTTAGGTTAAGTTGTTTTTACTCCCTCGGTGTACTTTGCAAGTGTTCATGCCTATGAGCAGGCGAGACAGAAGATCGGGAAGTAGAAAGTCGATACAATGTCAACAGATTTGGTAGGCCTTGTCTACGTGGGGAGAGGCTGAGGGTGTTTCGAGTCTTGCGCAGACTCTGTTAGACACTTCTGAGCATAAGCCTTTTGCGATGGTTGATGGTGGGTCGGGCGATAGAGATGGTCTAGAGAGGAACCCCAATATCAAGCTATGTCTCCGCTAGAATTCAAATGGGTATTTTACTGTTGTTGTTAAAGTTTTGTACTCTTCTGGAGTTGCTCCTTATAATGAGGAGACTTTGAATGTGTTGGAGGCTAAACACCCCTACAAGCCTCCCCCTTCTAAGCCTTGCAATAACTTTTTTGAACCACCCATCGTTGCTGATATCGATTTGGTTTTAAAATACATTAAGTCATTTCTTAAAGGTACTTCTTGCGGTAGAGATAGCTTGAGGGCACAACACAACTTAGACGCTATGTGCGGTGAGGGTTCTACGGTTTTCACGGGTCTTTTCAGAGCGATTACCTCAGTGGTTAATTTGTGGTTGGGAGGCAGGTGTCCGCTGGGTTTGGTTGAGTTTGTTGCTTCGGCTCCTCTTACGCCACTATTGAAGCTTGACAATGGGGTTCGACCCATTGCGGTTGGTACTATATGGATATGGTTGGTGTCTAAAGTTGCCATGAAGGGAGTGTGTAAAGATATGAGAGAATATCTGGGAGATCTCTAGTTTGGAGTTGGTGTTTCAGGTGGTGCAAAGGCTATCTACATAGTGTTAATAGAGTTTTGGGTGAGCGTTGTGCGGATGGTTCTCTGGATTTACTTAGTGTTCCCAATGCCTTCAACCTTGGTGACAAGACTATTTTTGTTAGGGAGGTTAGGGAGAGATGCCCATCTATATCTTTATGGGTTGATTTCTTGTATGGTTAGGCCGCCTAGTTGTACATTAGATATAGGTTTATTTGGTCGGCTACTGATGTGCAACAAGGGACCTTTTGGGGCCACTCCTTTTTTCTCTTGTCTTGCACCCGCTTCAACATAGGATTAGGGCTAGTTGCAAGCCTCTTGTACATGCTTGGTATCTTGATGATGATACAATTATTGGTCGGTCTAAGGAGGTAGCTAGATCACTTGATATCATTCGAGAGTTTGGTTCAGATTTAGGCCTCGAGTTGAATGTTTACAAAATTGAGCTCTTTTGGCCTTTGTGTGATGGGTCGAAACTTAGAGATGTGTTATTCTCACAGGGCATTGCAAGGCTGACGATGGGTGTTAATTTGTTGGGTAGGCTAGTGAGTAGATGAGAGGTTTGTTAGAGAGCTTGTCATGAAGAGAGTAAATAAGGCGGTTGAGTTCATGCATATTCTTTCATAGTTGAGCTACGGACCTAGAAAGTGAGCTTCTCCTACTTCGTTCTTGTGTGGGTGTTGCTAAAATGTGTGTTGGCCTGAGGACCTGTTATCCGGGTCATTGGGAGAGTGCAATCGCTTATTTTGAAGTTGACCTTCGTAGATCGGTCGAGGATATTGTGGTTTCTGGTTCCCTTTTTAAGGAGATCTTCAGTGACGGCTTGCTTCTCTACCTTATCGGTTTAGGGGGGCTTGGGTTATACTCTTCTATGAAGGCGTCTTTGATGCGTTGAAGGACGAACTCCGGATACTCCTTTGTTAATGTGCAAGTGGGAACTTGAATAGAACTTTGGTAGACGGAAGCGAAGGTTGGTTCAATATAGGAAGATCGAACAAGCCGTCTGAAGTGAACTGAGGGTTGATTCCTGAGAAGAATCCTCGAATGTGATTTTTTGGATCAAAGAATTAGATCTAAGGAAGAACTTTGAGAGGATGAAAGAAGAGTCGATGCCCAAAATAATGAGAGGATTTCCCTACAAATAAATTGATTAAATTGAACATGATTTACAAGTGATGCCAAGAATCCCTTTTAAAGTGGATGAGGGCCAAACCAAATGTCGGAAAGTAAATGACAAAAATGAATGACAAAAATTAAAGTGGGAGCTAACTCCCGAAACGAAAGACCTATACTATGAAATGTCGGAATTTATGTCCCGGAACTAAGTTTCAGAATTAAAGTTCCAAATATAAAAGTCTATTATTTTAAAATGTAAAAATAAGGAACATATACTAAATGTGCTAGCTCCATTCCATGGCATCGGGAAGACGAGACATGCCGCTAACGGGCCAAGTTTGGACGGAGCCGGTAGCCTATGCCATGACGGAGTGAGGACATGACATGCCACTAACGAGTGTGAGAGACGTGATATTACGCATGATGATTGAGAAAGTAGCTTGGGAGATGGCTTTGGATCGGGAGCGAGTGAGCGGTCCATCGGAGCGAACCCGCAAAGCATCGTCCTCCTCATCTACTATAATGGTAGTCAAGGGCGCATCAATCTTCCTTTGCTTTTGTTGCCTCCAAAGCCCAGTCTTGGGTACTTCAAGATCATATTGCATGATAGTGGAGTTATTGATATGGACTTTGAGTTTTATGGATCTTTGGGCAATAAACATGTTTCTATTCCTGATTTCGATCTTTTAGTTTATTGTTAAGAACACCATCCCCTGGAGCTTAACACGCTTTGACGAGTGCTCTTTTTGGTAAGACCGTGTAGGAGATGGAAGTTGCTTTTGATTTGACCTATAGATAGAAAGCGGTTTTCAAGTGTCTTCAATAAGAGCATAACCAAGATTTCCTTCTTACCATAGCCATTGATGGGCTTGTGTAGTGTATGTCTTTGGATGAGTATCACTCGGTCCTTAAAGTAACGTCTTATGATTCCTTTATACCTAGTTGATAAGATTGTCGAAGAGTTTTAAATGCTTTTGGGGAGCATGTTATTCGTTTTCAAGAGCTTCCTGGTTTCAATTATTGGAACGATCTTGTCCGGGATGTTTTGTGTAAGGTGTTTAGGAGAGCAGGGGTTTCCGTTAATGTAGCACCCCGAATCCGTAGGACTCGGAGTGCTACTGGGTTAGGATCTCACAATGGATCTTGACCCTAACCTGACAACAAGTTCACTGAATCTTACAACAAGGCACCAATAGATTAAATACAAAACATCAAACTGTTATAAAAGTATCAAAAGGTTTATACAAAGTACTACTGAGTACAAATGAAACATAACATAAACATGATCAAAGGATCCCATCCCACGAGGACGACCCAGTGTACGGAGCCCTCAGCAAATCACCCTCTCTGAATCACTCTGCAGTTCTCCTAACCTGCAAAGGATCTACAACACGGTATAAAAGCGTTAGCTAACCATTCACATATATATAGAGAAACAAGAGCACAACCACACGTTAGGAATAATAAACATATCATCATGCTATCACACATTTACCCGGTCAATTATCTTTATAAAGTCCAACACTCAAATCGTATAAATAATGTATATGTTCATATGTGACACGAGGAATATATAATCCTCGCCTCTAGGGAATAGTGTCAGTTGGAGTGGTGATACGGTCACCGTCCCCGTATACCCTATGGGAGTGAAGAAAGCCCGTCCCACAATCCAAGTCTGACCTGCCCGCAGAGAACCTCCAGACTCCCGGCGGGATGAAATGACCAGTTGTCACGGCCCTACAATGGACAGTCACTAGACCATAGGTCGGTAATAATTATAACGCATGCTATAAAGCATATAACACACACACCACTCATGTACACATCCATTATAAGGATGGCAGCTAAGTAAGTCCTATGGACTTACCTCAATCTCGGGAGTCTCAGACTCAAACTCAAACGGCTCCGCTCAGGAGATCAACACAGCCTAAACAAGGTATAACACATATATCACACTCATATCCATAACAGGGGTCACACCTAGAACCAAGGGATCCATAAGGATCATATTCCAACTCGTAAACCTCAAAGCCGTAACCGGCATAAACGATACCGTACTCAACCTCATTCTATCCTCATACTCGTACCTAGCATGCTACTACCGCTCATACTAGGAAAGGAAAGGATCTACCTAACTCTAGGTAGAACCGGGACAAGACGCACCTGCGTGAAGGAGAGACGCAGGGGCGGAACACAGGCAACCGCAGGCGCGGCGGCACTCAGCCGCGGGGGCGGTGACACGGGCTGCTGGCAAAGCTGGCACGGCGCGGCCGCTGCGGCACAAGTGCCGCGGGGGCGGCGACAACGCAGGAAGTTATCCCGCGGCTTCTCTTCGGCTCTTCTCGTGATCAAATCACGTCTTCACTCATCCAAAGTTACATACAAGTATATACATACATAAACCCACATCTATACACGCCTATATATGCATCTAAACCTAAGCTAAGGAGATGAATCTAGCTAGGAAAGGAAAGAGAGGAAGCAAGATCACTTACCACCTTGGGAGTTCTAGGCTGCAAGGGGAGACCACACACCTTAGTAGCTGACTTCCAAGCTCAGCATACATCATCCATCCACCACTAATACAAGTTACACTCAAAACTCTTCCAAAGCCAAAAGAGAACAAGAACAAGATCAAGGAAGGGCAAGGGAGCAAGAAGGCAAGCAAGGCGTGAGAGCTGGGAACAAAGATGAAGAAGGAACCCTTGATCAACTAAGGTAAGGAATAAGAAGAGTAAAGGGTAAAGCACGGGTCAAAGGAGTCAACAAATCCGGCTGCAGCCGCCGGAAACCGCAGGGGCGGCACCCTGTGCCCGCGGGTGCGGCTGGCCAAGATCGGCCCAAAGCCAATCTCGGCTATGGTCCGATCTCGGTCCGAAAGACTAAGGCTCTTACAGTTAAGAAGGATGAGCCTATGGCCTTCTTGATTGACGCACGTGAGGGAAGGTCTACATTGAGGCCAACGATTGTCTTGGTGTTTGGATGGAAAACATTCTTGTATTGATTTGATAGGAGTTTACAAACTGGTTTGTTTGGGTAGTGGACCTTTTGTGGTGGGAAAGATGGCGCTTAATCCGGCCTCTACTTAGGTGGCTAAACATGAGAAGGCTTGTATTGAAAACCAACATGTGTTTCTACCGTTCACTTTTGACACGTTTGGTTTTCTTGTGCTTGATGCTGTTGAAGTTCTCAAGAGGGTGCAACGGATCTAGCATGACAATGTTATGTCTCTTAGGTCTTCTGATGTTGTTTTAAGAGGATTGAAATCGTTATTCAAAAGGTTTGGTGACACAACTTGTTGTCCATCTTCCTTCTAGCTCGACGTAAGTTATATAATATTATAGAGTTAAAATTTAAATATCTTTAAAAGCGTTAGGACCCTAAAAAATACGATGAAACATGACCAATCTATAGTAGAATTGGTACGGGGAGATGTAGAAGTTCGTAGATTTACCTGTGAAATAAGGAAACATGTATTGACTTATGAGAAGGAGCGTTCGATATATACTGGAAATAATGTGAGAAGTGTACGTGAAAAGTTTACGTTAGGTATCTCTGAAAACAATATATTGCTTCCCCTATAAGGTTATCTCGTAACGTACCGGAGAAATTTAATTATCGGCAAACAAGATTTGACATAAAATAAAAATAAAAATAAACATAAAATAGATATATTGGAAATCGTAAATCTATCCGATCTTTAGAATGGATCGAAACTATTAAAATTAAACATTTATAATTTTGATATATTTTAGCAAAAATATTATTTTTTACTTAATTAGTGATTTAGTAAAAAAATTATTGCGCGAAAAATTATGAGGCCGTCAACATTACGACGGTTATTCTAATAAAGTATACATAAGATTTATTTAGATATATTTTTGTGGATTCTAAAGAAATTATTAATTTTAATTGGGATTTTTTAGTAAAAAAATATTTAATTATTTAATTGGGTAGTTTTAAAAAGATTAGGTAATTCATATTGTTATGATTCTTAAATTTGAAAAGAAAAGGTTAATTTATATAATTTTATTTAGATAATTTAAGAATTATTTTTTTATAATTTTAAATAAGATTGTTGAATTTCAAAATACTAAGTATTTAAACACTCTATTTAATAGATTTATATTGATGTAGATTTGTCCATTAATTTTAACCCTCGATGGTTCAGTATTGTCCACGTCTCCAATTAAAAATTTATCATTCCAGTCCACTCGTAAACTTCTACAAATAGTTAAAACGGACAAAAACATAACTCCAAAGTCCATTTGTCTTAGAAGATGTCCCCATCCTACTTTGTAGACTTTTAGACCCTTCCTTTATTGCAGCCCCATCCTACTCGTAATCTTCTACTCTACTTTCTCTTTCGGTCAAGATACTCCGAATTAGTGATACATGTATCTCTATTCACTGGTTAATTGAGGTTAAATAAATAAGGATTAAAATTTTACTACTTTACGAAAAAAATAATAAATAATATAAATTTCACCACTCACGCGATATGATACAAATATACATATAAAGAGGGATACAAAAGATCTTGGCCGGTTAACGGGTACGTCCAACAAACTCTAATACTACCAATACTCAGTTGAACTGGCGGAACCAAAAAATTTTCCAATGGGGGTACAAAATTTTTTTCGTACAAGACATTTTGCATATTATGTTAAAAATTATATTGAGTTGGTTGTATTAATTAAGAGTTAAGCAATATTAAAAACAAAAAGTATATTTTTGTTGTTCTCAAGACTCGAACCCAAAACTCCAGGCTATTCCTTCCCACCATTTACCAAATGAGCTAGCAGAGAGTTATAAATTATATCCGCATACGTAGTAATCATCCCACTGCAAGGGGGGCACAATCCCCCCTTATCCCCTTGTCTCCGCCCCTGCTCAGTTGGTCTAGTGTGAATGTGCGATGTGGTGCTAGACTCTTTAAGTGGTTAGCTTGGAGATCCAAGTTCGAATCCTCATAGCGGCATGTATAGATAATTGATATTGGAAGGGTATCTCTCAGAAATCGGTCACGACTTTCTACCCGATTCGAATGTAGAACGGTTAAGCCGATCGAATCGGGTGATCTACGTAACCTTCTTAAAAAAACAAAAAAACTCTAATACTCTTTCCGAATTTTGTCGAACGTACATTTATCACTTTTTATTAAAATATACATTGTTTCCAGTTCATATGTTATAAATTCATATTATATAAAATAAATCATAACGTCTATATATGTTCAACAATGATTAAATAATGAAAATAGAAGGTAAAAATTGAAGAATGTCGCATGCATGCCACAGAATTTTGTTTGGAAAAGTACGATAATAATCAATATATGTATTATAATTTAGAGACAACGAGATGCCACCAATAAAAGGGCCCATTTCAGATTTCATATATAAATTAGGTGATTTTTAGACTGACAACAGATTATGACACATTTCGATGGTGTTTAATATTTGTTACTCTAAAGCATTACTGTTGAAGTTTAGATTAAAACATAGACAAAAAATTATTATAAATTTTATGATAAAGGAATGCGTCTAATTTATACATTTTTTTTAAAACTTTTTATATATTAATAAAATTTACAAAGAAAAATTGTCACAGTTTTGAAAACCATAAAAGTGACCTCGGTCACGGTTCCCGGATTCGGTGTGCATTTGTTAATTATATTGCCGTGCACTTATGCATTCTGTAAACATATTATGTGGTTATTTTAGATTGGATTATAATCAGGACCGATCAATGAATTATGGAGATCCTGTGTGAATAATCAAATATTAAAAATATTAAATTAGTTTTTTAAATTTAAATTAAATTCAAACTTTAATCTTTATCATTTGTTAAATATTTAAGCTACTAAATTAATCATATAAGTGTGTATTATATTAGCTAAAGTAGAAGACGTAATTTTGATACGTTGCTCTCACGTTGATTTCACTTGTTGTGTTGTGAGTTAATGCGCACAATCGATTTAGTATTTTTTTTTCTTAAAACTTTCACAAATTTTTTATTTCAACATATAAATGTAGGTGCTAAAGATAAAAGCGTTATATATATTTTTTAATAAAAAGTCTTATCTTAATTTGTTAAATTTTAAAATATTTATTAAAAAAACTTAAAATTTATATTATCTGCATTTTATGTATTTGATCGAATTAATAGGAAAAATAATAAATTTTTATACATTTAAGAAATAATATAAAAATTCCTGACATGAAACATACATTTAACTAAAAATTTATATATTATAACTACGATTATATGCATATAAATGACTTTCTTTTTTATATAAATAAATTAACATTTGATATACAAATAACTATATCTACAAGCACACAAATTAATTTTATATAAATCAAATTAGTATTCTGTAAAATTTTGATGATAATAAAACTTTCACCTTAATTGTATATAAATAACTTAACATGTTATAGTAATTTATGTATTAAACTATTATTTTTATTGTGAAATAGTTTTTTTATTATCTTTTATCTAGCAAAGAAAGACTTTTATTTCTAAAATTAAAAGTAATTAAAAAATTTGAGGATAAATAGTTCTTACAAAACTATTTGAGGTTAAAAAGAAGAAAAAGTGACGATAGAAAATAGGATAGAAAATAGATAATGGGGAATCCCAAATAAACTTGTTGTTAGTGTGAGTCGAATACAAGTCATCCCAAATAAACTTGTTGTCGGTGTGAGTCGAACACAAACCAGTGAGGAAAGATGGATTCCTGCCATACCATTCACTAGGCTCTATATGTTTTAGGTCATAGCCTCGACCAAATTTCTTTTCAATCGGCGTCAATGTAGATGGTTACTCCTCTGTCTTGATCCATGTAGCAACTCCTCCTAGTGATCTATTTTTTCAAAGCTTCCCATGGCTTTACTAGAGTGCTTCTAGGAGTAAGGCAACGCAAAGGAGGCTCGAGGCCTTTTCTTCTTAGCTTCCAAGATCAACTACATCTTTATTTTTACCTTCTTTGAAGGCTATTCCTCCTTGAATATATCAATGACATTCAACTCTTCAAACCCATCTTCATCATTTGAGTTGTGCATTTCTAATGTCTTGACTCCTTTTGATTGAAAAAACTTCGTAAACGAATGCCTCACTTGCTCTCCACCAATGTTGAAGATAAGTGAGTCATTCTTCACATCCATAAAGTTCTAGCCGTGGTTTAGATGCTCTTCCAAGGATGATTTGACACTTTTCATTCTCCTACAAATCCTTGTTAACACATCTTTAAGGATTTCATTTGGTATTATGAAGCTTCTATCTTCTATAAATAATATCATTTTCACCGGCTTTGTATATTCTAAGCTCAACCTTTTTGCTAGTGAGAGAGGATCACGCTCACACTCGATCCTAGATCACATAGAGTATCAATAGTATTAGCTCCTAATCCAACATCTACTATGAATCTTCCCGGATCTTCCTCTTTTTTGACTTTCATATTATGGTGGTTGATGTAATAAGTAGATTGTCGAGTCATAGCAACCTCTTCAAGATGATCCAAGCTCTTCTTGTTAGACCATATTTCCTGTAAAAACTTGCCATAAGAGGGCATGTTCTTAAGAGTTTCAACAAAAGGGATATTCAAATGCATATTACTCATCTTTCCATAAATCTACCAAATTGCTTGTCAAGCAATGCTTTGACCTTCATTTGAAGAAAAGAAAGTGGAGGCTTTGGTGCAGTTGAATCAGTCTTTTTGCTTGGTTATCTTCCTTTCTAATCTCTTCCTCATTCTGCTCATCTTCAACTACTTTCTCCTTCCTTTTGCTAATAACCTTTGGTTCCATAGGTTCTCTTCACTCAACTTGTTTGCCATTTAATACAATAGCTTTACAAGACTCCTTTTGAACAATTTTGCAGCTCTCTCTGGGATTGACCTTGGTATCACCCAACAATCTTTTGTTAGCTCTAATCGGAGATCCTTGTGAATCAATTTGTTTCTCCATCATTTGCTTCCCCTTTTCTAGTGCCTCAACCTTCCCAAATAGCTTTTCCATCATTTGCTTCATCTCTACCTTCCAACTCGGCCTATTTCCTTGTCTTTGGGGAAGGGTATAAGCTTGTTTCTCTCTTTGGTATGTTTGTTGTCTTTAATTGTTGTATTGTGGTCTTCTATCATATCCTCCATTGTTGTTGGTGTAATATGATCAATAATATGACAATATTGGCAAGAAATAGATTTAGAAGAAGCAACTTCCCTTTTACTCTTTTCTTCCAAGAGCTTCTTTAACTCGTTCACTTGATTTGTTAGAGCATCAACCTTGGCATCTCGTGCCACTACTTCACTAAATTTGTAAAGCTTTCTTTCGCTTGAATATCTTTCACAATGCTTCGCTTGTTTTTCAATAAACACTCAAGCCTCATCTACATCCATCTCTACAAAAGTTCTTCCAGATAGGGAATCAATCTTATCCCTTGTTTGATTGTCCAACGCTTTATAAAACAAATTCGGTAAGACCAACTTGGACTCTCTATAATGAGAACACTCAAAGAGAAGATCCTAATTTTCCCAAGTTTGGGTGCAAACTATCTCCACCTTTCGTCTTGAATTTATCAATTCTCCTTTTCATTTCGGCCGTTCGGTTTGGTAGGAAAAACTTGTTAAGAAACTCTCTAGAGCATGTGGTTTAATTCGATACATCGCGCAAAACATTACCAACCTTTGACTTCCCAACTCGTAATACTCCCCGATAATATTGCTTGATAATATTGCTTGGCCTTGCCCCTAAGAAGAACATATCAATATATTAGTTTCAATTCGGATTGTTCAATACCTCTTATCCATACGGTTTCTAGCAACTCGTTGAAGATAGAAAGGTGTAGATGTGGATTTTCATTTGGCCCTCCACCAAAGGATTTTACATCACCATTTGAATCATGGCACTCTCGCGTTTGAAATTTTGAGGAACTTTGTTCCCGAAGACTACTCCGGGTGGAGTGATATGCTTGGCGAGATCCATTCGTTCTCCTAGAGTCCTTGATGTATAGACTCTCTCTTGGCCATGTACTCTCCTTGGCACTTCTCTATAAACTTCTTCATAGTGCATGATATCCCTTACTTGCTCTTGGGCATACAACCGAGCTTCTAGCTCATCTATTCTTTTTCTTTGTTGACCATCTCTTTCTTTAGCTCTAGCCATCTCTCCTTCTTGATCCACGGCTAACTTCTTGTTTTTCCTTAGCTTGGTAATTGCAATTTTCGAATCCAAAGGCACAAGCTCCTGGTTATTGGAGCTTCTTAGGTTCTTCACCTTGTTCACCTACAATCACAAACATTCACACAAGAAAAGATCAAATGCAACAAAACACTTTCACTTTTAGAGGCAACTTCATACAAGTGAGATTTGACTTCAATAGTCCCCGACAACAACGCCAAAAACTTGATAACCCTGATAACATGAATTATCGACCTAGTTTAGTAGAGCATATAGTTAGTTTTCCTTTTCCCGCATGCATGTTTTAGCCTAAGTTGTGTTCTTTATACTTCTTTAATGCAACTTTGCGAGTATAGATGTCTACACACACTTTTGGTGTCTTTATAGGTATTTTGGCGTGTTTTGGAGCTAAAACGATGGATTTGAGGATCAAGCCTCGGGATGGACGCTTAGGAGCGATCACGCAGGCACGGGAAAGGAGGAAAAGACGAGCCAAGACGAAACGCACGAGATTGGAGCAATCTCGGTCGAGATCCACATGATCTCGGCCGAGATCGGAGCCAACTCGGCTGAGATCCGAGCCATCTCGGCTGAGATCCGAGCCATCACGGCCGAGATCCGAGCCAACTCGGCCGAGATCCGAGCCATCTCGGCCGGCATTCGAGCCACCTCGACCGAGACTCAATATCAGAAGTTTCTGTCGATGCATCTCGGTCCCGATCTCGGCCGAGATTTGTTCCATCTCGGCCGATATTTTTCACATTTGACCGAGATTTCCGACCGAGATTTCGTCAGCGCTGGATCACGAAGCCAATCTCGGCCCCGACGTTCAAAAATCTCGGTCACCGACCGAGATTTCCGACCGAGATCCCTGTTCGTCGATTTATTTCGTTAATTTTCAGATCTGTTTTAGGGCAGCCCGTTTCGGGATATAAAAGGAAAGCCCTGAATGATTTCTAGGGGTTCCCGTTTCATTCTAATTTCGAGCTCCTTTGGAGAGAGCTTTTTCCCCTTCTTCTTCTCCCTTTGCCCTACACCATTGTTGGCCATTGTTGAACTTGATTGAGCTTGGAGGAACTTCGCGAATATTTGGGAATTTGACGTTTTGCTAATTTCCTATTATTAAAGTTGAGTATCTTCTTTAATCTCTATTTTAGTTCTTGTTTATGCATTCTCTCTTGAGTTGATTGAATTGATTGGATTGATAATTGCTTCTTCCATTGAATTGTTTGAATTGATGATTGCTTCTTCCATTGAATTGATTGGATTGATGATTGCTTTTGAAATGTTGATTGTTGGCTAGAACCATTGTGGTTCCAAGGTGAATTGGGATTTGTTTATACCCGGACTATGATGAAATAGTGTTTTATGCTTGGTTTGAATAGCTTTGAAATACTAATGGTTGGCTTGTTCTTGAACCTAGTTAGAATTCATCTAGCTAGTAACCTAGGCCGGAATTGAGACTTACCCGGTAATATTCCGCTTAGATACTTGAGTGTTCGACCATAGGTAATAGATGTGAAAACCTTCATAGGTAATAGATGTGAAAACCTTTATTGGGTTGAGTGTGCCTAGATTCCGTCTAAGTAGGGTAATACCTGAGACTTACCCGGTAATGGTTTACCTTTCCCTTAGTTTGGAGTTTGGTTTGTTTAGAATTTCCTACCTCTCTACCTTGAGACTTACTCGGTAATAGGTAGTTGGTTTGAAACTAGATAGTCTTGAGACTTACCCGTTAATAGACTATCATTTTAGAAACGTTATTCCCTGAAGTTTGTTAACCATAGATCCTTTGAGAGACTTCCTGAGTCTGTGCGTATAAACAATGACCTTGAATCCTTGAAATCCGCATTCTCTTTATTGATAAATCTTTCGTTTATCTATTTTACTTAGTTTTTAATCAAATCTGTTATTTGATTGCGAACTCTACAGAAATCCTTCAAAACTCCTTTGATATTTCTTCCCTTCTTTTCCAACCTCATTCTTTAACTTTGATTTACGCTATCTGTGATCACATTTGCATTCCAAACACTTAGTCCTTGAGTTCGACCTTGGAATACTTATCCTCACTGTAATTGACCCATACACTGTGGGTTCGCTACAATTTGGGTGTTTATTTCTTGTTTTACAAATTTAAAAAATACCAGAGTTTTTACTAACCTGTGAGCTTTTATCATTATTGATAAAAGTTTATAGGGGCGTGAAAATAGTGAACAAAGTTTTTGGCGCCGTTGCTGGGGACTAAGTCATTTGTTTTGTTTTGTGATTTCTTTTAGTGTAAGTCTTTCTTTTACTTTTGATCTCGTTTCTGGTTTTGTTTTTTGAATTTTCAGGACTTTAGGTATCCTTCACAGTGTATGCAAAGAACTCGGGGTTTGAAAGAACTAGTTCCGTACGATGCCGAACCTGAAAGGACACTGCGAGAGAGACTAAGAGTCCGGAAAGCTTCTAAAATGGCTGAAATCAGAGATTACGAAGCTGAACTTAGAGATGATTTAGAGCAACTAGAAGCTGAGAGACGGATTGCTAGAGAAAGAGAGTAAACTACAGAAAGGGAAATGGCTGCAATGAGAACTCAAATGGAAGAGATAGCCAGAGCCGTGAACCAAAGGCAAGCTGCAGCTCCAGTGCAGCAAGTAATTCCAGCACAGCGTACCTCCAGAAAGTGATTGCAACTTGAATTGAGTATCTTCATCAAGTCCCTTGTAATAAATCTCTAGCAATTCAATCTTAGAGATCCCATGATGAGGACATTCCAACGTAATGAGGCCGTACACCATGACCCAGCTGGCAACGGACATGCATGATATGCAGATGAGTCAGAGGGAGTTTTATAAGAAAGTTGAGGACAGATGGGCCGCGCAGGATTTGAGGATGGCACAGCAGGATCAGAGGATTGCTGAGCAGGATAGGCGCTATTCTGTCTCGGAGGGGATGTACGGAGACTTATATCATCATACGTTTGGGCATTTCTATGACCCAAACAACCTCCACTACCCACATAATCCACCTCCTCCTCCTCCATTCGAGTAGACACGCCGGACGCCTTCTTCATTTTTACATTGTGAGTATTGTTTTTACTTCATATTTATTATTCAAATTGGGGACAATGTGAGATTTTAGTATGGGGTAGGATGCTTGCAATACCTTTTAGCATGTTTCTTTTATTCGCACTGCATTTTATATGAAAATCCAAAAAAAAAAATCAGAAAATTTCATTTTTTTTTTGTGCTTCTTGATGTGACCTTAATGAGGAAATTGTGTATGTTTATTTGGCTATCGATGTTTATTTTGAGCTTTAATTGAATTAATGGCAATTATGGGATTTGAATGCCTTGTTTGTAATCTATATGATTTATTTGGATTACCTTGTTTAATCGGATTGTTCTTGAAAAGTTGAAGCTATATGATGTAACACCCCGAATCCGTAGGACTCGAGGCGCTACTGGGCTAGGATCTCACAATGGATCCTGACCCTAGCCTGACAACAACTTCACTGAACCTTACAACAAGGCACTAACAGATTAAAACAAAACATGAAACTGATATAAATATATACATGTCAAAAGAGTATACATGGTACTGCTGAGTACAAAAGTCAAATCAAAGGCCGTACACACGATAACAACCCAAAATCCCATGATAAACGCCCAGTGTACGGAACCCTCAGCAGATCACCCCACTGGATCACTCCTCAGTCCTCCTAACCTGCGAAGGAACTACAACACGGTATGAAACCGTTAGCTAACTATACACATATATAAGAGAAGCAAGAGCACAATCACACATCATATAAACGATAACAACTCATCATGGTATCACACATTCACCCGGTTTATTATCTTTAATAAGTGAATCAATCAATCGTATAAAATATGTATATATATGAAGATAGGTGACACGAGGAATATGATCCCCGCCTCTGAGTACTCTAACCAGCTGGGGTAGTATCAGCACACCTCCCGTGTACCCTGGGGGAATGGTGAGGGCCTTCCTTTATACCAGTACTGGCCTGACTACAGAGAACCTCCCAGACTCCACGGAGGGATGAAAGGGAAAGGTTATCACAGCCACTACGATGGGCGGTCAGTATAATAAAGATAGGTCTGTGACCATCATAAACATAATCATACTCGTAATCCTATTCCTAATCATGCTATAAAGCATATAGCAAACACCACTCAAGCATACATCCAATATAAGGATAGTAGCTAAGTAAGTCTTATGGACTTACCTCGATATCAGAAGAACTCTTGAAGATAAACCTCAGGAACGTCTACTCCAACTGGAGGACAACTCAGCCTATACAAGGCACACATACACGTATCACAATCCTATCACATCAAGGGTCACACCTAGACCCAAGGGATCCATATGGGATCAATTCCAACTCGTAAACCTCAAAGCCGTAACCGGCATAACTATATCGTACTCAACTCATACCTAGCATGCTACTACCACTCATACTAGGAAAGGAAAGGGAACTACCCATCCATAGGTAGCCCCGGAACAAGACGCACCTGCGTAAACAAAGGATGCAGGGCGAAAGCAGGAACCGCGGGCGCGGCGGGATGTGGCCGCGGGTGCGGCAGGATCTAGACGCGGGCGCGGCAGGGTCGGGACGCGGGCGCGTCAGTGCTCGGGCGCGGGCGCGTCAGTGCTCGGGCGCGGGCGCGTCAGTGCTCGGGCGCGGGCGCGTCAGTGCTCGGGCGCGGGCGCGTCAGTGCTCAGCGCGGCCGCGGCGACTACGCAGAACTCGGTTCTGCAGTCTTTCTTCGTTTCTTCAGTTGATCACTACACTTCTTTCTCATCCCCAGCAGGTTCAACATACACATAACACAACCATCAACACCAGCCTAAACATACACCTATCCCTAAGCTAGAATGGAACCAAGAAAGGAGAGAAGAAGAAGAAGAAGAAGAGGAATCATACCACAAGGCTGATCCAAGGTTGCAGGAAGGTTCAACTGGCCACAAGGCTGGTTTCTCAGGCCCAACAACTCAAGCTTAGCTTGCACAAGCCAAAACACCAAAGGTCTCACACAAATTCTTCCACAACCAAGAACAAGGTCCAAGGGAAAGCAAAGGAGCTAGGTAGCGTGGAGAGAGAGACTGAAGAAGCAAGTGAAAGAGATGATCTTAATCATCCAGCAAAAGAAAAGGTAAAGAGTGAAGCAAGTCAACAAAGTCCAAGAAAGCGGCTGCAGGCGGCGGGCGCGGGCGCGGCAGTGTGCAGGCGCGGGCGCGCCAGGACGCAGCACGGCGCGGGCGCGGCACCTCACAGCGCGGCCGCGGCAGGGGCAGATCTCGGCCAAGACTAATCTCGGCCAAGGTCCGGTCTCGGCCCGAAAGACTACGGCTCTTACATATGATGAGTTCTTTTACATTGCACAAAAATGATTTAGGCAATTCGAATTCTTCTTCTTCTCTTCTTTACCATTTTCAGCACCTCAAACATTGAATTTATGTGCCCCTCATGACCCATCCGGGATTTAGGAAAGTAAAGTTTGAAGGTGTATGCTTAATTGTGAAAAGTGAATTATGTGCAATATGTGAAGAAGTTGATTGATTTGTGATACGTGAGTTGAAGGCAAAAGCTTTCTATGGGTTTTGTTGGCTATGAAGATGAGTAACTCGGCACCATTCACATAATCGGGTGTTTGTGTCTTGCCAAAATCGGATTAGTTTAAAAACATTACCTAGAGTTGATTTGGTATGCGCACTTTGGTGTGAGGTACGTGAAGGAAACTGAACATCAAGGTTTCGGCTATTGTGCACCTATTCCTTTCACTCAAAGAAAAAGAAAAAGAAAAAGAAAAATATGCATGAAAAGAAAGGATGTATGTCGAGAAAGAAGAAAGAAAAGAAAAATGTTGTGTTGTCCTCTTTCCCGGATTTCCACCACATGACCTATACACATCCTACCTTTATCACGTTTCTTGGCCTTTATTTGTTAAGTCCTATTGATCTTTGCATACATGTAATTGACTTAATGGCCTACACTTGGATTTTCATGAATTTTAGACATTGGTAGTTTAAATGATGATTTTGGATTCCTTGCAAGGTGTGATTATCCTATATCTTGCCTATCTTACTTGACCTTAATCGAAATATGTCTTTAGCCTTGTGACTACACTCTGAAAGTGATCATGAATAGAAGCACTACCAAAAAGAGTTTTTGTTTTTGTTTCGCATAGATGATTCATGCTATCTTTCCTTGAATTTATTATTTGCTTGGGGACAAGCAAAGATAAGTATGGGGTATTTTGATAACATGAATTATCGACCTAGTTTAGTAGAGCATATAGTTAGTTTTCCTTTTCCCGCATGCATGTTTTAGCCTTAAGTTGTGTTCTTTATACTTGTTTAGTGCAACTTTGCGAGTATAGATGTCTACACACACTTTTGGTGTCTTTGTAGGTATTTTGGCGTGTTTTGGAGCTAAAACGATGCATTTGAGGATCAGGCCTCGGGATGGACGCTTAGGAGCGATCACGCAGGCACGGGAAAGGAGGAAAAGACGAGCCAAGACGAAGCGCACGAGATTGGAGCAATCTCGGTCGAGATCCACATGATCTCGGCCGAGATCGGAGCCAGCTCGGCCGAGATTCGAGCCACCTCGACCGAGACTCCATATCAGAAGTTTTTGTCGATGCATCTCGGTCCCCGTCTCGGTCCCGATCTCGGCCGAGATTTATTCCATCTCGGCCAAGATTTTTCACATTTGACCGAGATTTCCGACCCAGATTTCATCAGCGCTGGATCACGAAGCCAATCTCGACCCCGACCTTCAAAAATCTCGGTCACCGATCGAGATCCCTGTTCGCCGATTTATTTCGTTAATTTTCGGATCTGTTTTAGGGCAGCCTGTTTCGGGATATAAAAGGAAAGCCCTAAATGATTTCTGGGGGTGCCCGTTTCATTCTAATTTCGAGCTCCTTTGGAGAGAGCTTTTTCCCCTTCTTCTTCTCCCTTTGCCCTACACCATTGTTGGCCATTGTTGAACTTGATTGAGCTTGGAGGAACTTCGCGAATATTTGGGAATTTGACGTTTTGCTAATTTCCTATTAATAAAGCTGAGTATCTTCTTTAATCTCTATTTTAGTTCTTGTTTATGCATTCTCTCTTGAGTTAATTGAATTGATTGGATTGATAATTGCTTCTTCCATTGAATTGTTTGAATTGATGATTGCTTCTTCCATTGAATTGATTGGATTGATGATTGCTTTTGAAATGTTGATTGTTGGCTAGAATCATTGTGGTTCCAAGGTGAATCGGGATTTGTTTATACCCGGACTATGATGGAATAGTGTTTTATGCTTGGTTTGAATAGCTTTGAAATCCTAATGGTTGGCTTGTTCTTGAACCTAGTTAGAATTCATCTAGCTAGTAACCTAGGTTGGAATTGAGACTTACCCGGTAATATTCCGCTTAGATACTTGAGTGTTCGACCATAGGTAATAGATGTGAAAACCTCTATTGGGTTGAGTGTGCCTAGATTCCTTCCTAAGAAGGGTAATACCTGAGACTTACCCGGTAATGGTTTACCTTTCCCTTAGTTTGGAGTTTGGTTTGTTTAGAATTTCCTACCTCTCTACCTTGAGACTTACCCGGTAATAGATAGTTGGTTTGGAACTAGATAGTCTTGAGACTTACCCGGTAATAGACTATCAGTTTAGAAACGTTCTTCCCTGAAGTTTGTTAACCATAGATCCTTTGAGAGATTTCCTGAGTCCGTGCGTATAAACAATGACCTTGAATCCTTGGAATCCGCATTCTCTTTATTGATAAATCTTTCGTTTGTCTATTTTACTTAGTTTTTAGTCAAATCTGTTATTTGATTGCGAATTCTACAGAAATCCTTCAAAACTCCTTTGATCTTTCTTCCCTTCTTTTCCAACCTCATTCTTTAACTTTGATTTACGCTATCTGTGATCACATTTGCATTGCAAATACTTAGTCCCTGAGTTCGACCTTGGAATACTTATCCTCACTGTAAGTGACCCATACACTGTGGGTTCGCTACAATTTGGGTGTTTATTTCTTGTTTTACAAATTTAAAACATACCGTAGTTTTTACTAACCTGTGAGCTTTTATCATTATTGATAAAAGTTTATAGGGGCGTGAAAATAGCGAACAAACCCCTTTACCGATTATGTAAAATATGTCACTTTAAAATCAAAATCAGCAATCAATAAAGATTGTCACATAACCCCCAAGTATAAGTTCTTGTCGATGTAAATATACGACTAGTTGTCAAGGTCATTCTCTNTTCGTGCGATGAAGAGGAGCCTTTGGTTGAGATTGCACAGACACACGATCCATAGAACTTGCATCTCCTTGGTGATCTGTGGTTTTCTCTTATATATTCCAACCTTTTTTCAAACTTTTCTCCGGGGAATTTTCTTGTAGATTCCTTCATTGTTTCCATTTGATGATGAGGTATAGAGCTTCCTTGGGCCTTGCTCGATTTGTCCTCTTTAAGCTCCCTTAGGCCTAGAATCACCTAAACACAAGAGACAAAGAGAGTAGACATTCTTGATGCAAATAAGATCTAGCAAATATATAAATGTCCACACCCATGCAAAACTGCAGAAAACCACTCTATAAGAGATAGCATAAAAACATGCTATCACTATTTCTAGTAAAAGGAATAAGAAGTTTCCTTGGTCATTTAGTGTTTTATAGACATTTCATTAAAGACTTCTCTAAAATCACTAAACCACCGACTAAACTTTTTCTTAAGGATGTTGCCTTCGAGTTTACGTAGGAATGCCAAGAAACCTTCGAAAAGTTAAACGAACCATTGGTCATTGCTCTTGTCATGCAAGTAACATATTGGAACCTTTCATTCAAAATCACGTGCGATGATAGTGACTACATATTTGGTCCTGTCCTAGGAAACAAAAGGATAAGAAGCTTTATTATATACTATGCCTACAAGACATTTGATCTTGCGTAGACCAATTATGTTACCACCGAGAAAGAACGCCTCTCTATTGTCCACGTCTTTGAGTAATTCAGGTCCTATTTAGTTGGTTGTATAGTCATTGTCTATATTGATCATGCTGCTATTAGGTACCTCATTACCAAGAAGTATGCAAAGTAAAGGCTAAAATGATGGATACTCCTACTACAAGATATTACCTAGAGGTGCGAGACAAGAAATAAAGTGAGAATCTAGTCACATACCATCTCACTCGCCTCCCACCATCAGCTCGAACTGACCCTACTGACGCACCGATCAATGAGTTCATTGACAATCTCTCTTCAAATTTGAGACATGCTTTTAGATATCCACTTAGGAACTTAACATGCCTTGGTACGAAGATATTGTGAACATTATAATTTTTAAAGAGCTACCACCTGGACTCACATATCATAAAAGAACAACTTCTACAAGAATGTTGAGTACTACTACTAGGATGAACCTTTTCTCTATAAGAGAGGTTTTGATGGGATGTATTGTGGATGCATGCCAATAGAAAATTTCTAGCATCATGACCCAATGTCATTCACACCTCCTAGATGACATGTCAGTACCAGAAAGACAATTGTTAAGATCCTTCAGTGTGGTTTTTATTGCCCAACTAAGTTTAACGATATGCGTAATTTTGTCATTGCTTGTGATTCTTTCCAAAGAACAATTAACATATCAAGACAAAATGAGATGCCATTGATCACCATTCAAGAGACTAAGATGTTCAATTGTTGGGGCATAGAGTTCATGGGACCATTTCCCCTTCCGGATGTTGCAATACATCCATGTTACGGCTATTATGTGCCTAAGTGGGTAGAAGCAATTGTCACACCTACTAACAACGCAAGGGTTATCTCTAAGTTCATCAAAGAGAACATATTTGCAAGGTTAATTTGAAGTCCCTAAGATCCTAATCACTTACGGCGGTTCTCATTTCATTGAACAACAATTTGAAGCTTTTGTTGCATAAGTATGGGGTACACCGCAAGATTTTGACTCCTTACCATTCTCAAACTAGTATACAGGTAGAAGTTTTCAACAAGGACATGAAGAGTATCGTACAGAAAATCGTGTCGCATTCCCGAAAAGATCGGAGCTCCAAACATCATAAGATGTTCCTATTGGAACACCTCATTTCCATCATGTATATGGGAAAGCTTATCACCTGCTTGTTGAGATCGAGCACAAAGCCAAGTGGGCCCTCAAGTATTTGAACTCAACCTGAAGGATGCTAGAGAGTGTCGTCGTTGGCTATAGAAACAAAGACCATGTGAACCAACCCGAGTGTGCTATTTTAGTAGTTGTATTAAGTATAGGTAAACCCTTTAAACACTTAGAAATCCAGAATTTATCAAGAAAAGCCTCACTTTTGGCGTATGAACTAGAAAAAGTACAATGACCGGAACATTTTATGATAGTTAGAACCCTCAAAGTAAAAGGTAGGATTCAATCCCTTAAAGCAAGTTCTTTTCAACATTTGTAATAAACAACCTAGTTCGTTGGGTGTTGCGTAAGTTTTTAATCTAAATTCCTATATATATGCCACTTCTTTCGAAGGTAAAAAAAGATGAGAACAAAGTACCTTGAAAATAAGCAAAATCACAATCTCAATTCATAATTAATATATGACATAATAAATCAAACCATTATAGGGATCATCCAATCCTTAGATTAATAGGATGAATAGCTAGAAATGATTGAATATAAAACATAATATATCATACATAAAATCAACCTAGAAAATCTCACAATTGTTTGGTTCCAATACAAAGAGGCGTACCTTCATGAGAGTTGAAATATAAAGCTCCACTGACGGCTACGGGATGATAATGGTCTAGACGGTAGGTGATAGAGGATACCTAAACCTAAGGTTATAACATGATTATATAAGGTCAAAATCAAAGTCTCTAGGTTACAAAATATATCCTTCCAAATATAAGATCAAACGATATGATATCGGATCAATAGTGTAGTCTAGGCGGCATATAGACGGTGTAGAGACGGATTTTGAGAAAGACAAGGACTCCATCTCGCTCCTATTCTCCAAGTGGATAGGGTTGGATCTTGGATAGGTCTGGTACTCGGGTGCACGGTGAAGAAGAAGAGAACAAGACAGTGGTCTTGCTTCGTACGTTCATGGCTTCTTTAGGGTAATTTTAGGGTAATTTTTGTCACTGGACTATTTACTCCTAAATCATGTATGACAAGTGGTCTTGCTTCGGACGTTCATGGCTTCTTTAGGGTAATTTTTGTCACTTGACTATTTACTCCTAAATCATGTCTGATGCTTCTTTATGGCTTTGACTTCAGGGAGGAGTGAACTATTCGTACTTCGCACCAAATGATGCCGAAAATGGCCTTAAATGCCTAAAGTATAGAATAGCCAAGGTAGTCACCGAAATATGGAGAAAAGAAAGCTTTATATACTAAAAGTATATTATTAGAGAGCCGATAACATGTTTATATGCTATCTTTTGTAAAGTTGTTTTCTTGTATTTTTAGGTGGAATCGCATTGGTTTAGGCATTTACTTCTTTTCTAGAGCTTATTTCCATCAAAGAATTTCTACTCCTGCTTGTCTTCTATGCTTAGGTGATTATAGGTCAAAAGGAGCATCAATGAACACAAAATGACTCAAGAAAGCAGCTCTCACCTCATCATCATTGTAAGAAAAGAAAGAAGAAGCAAAGAGAAGCTCCGACACATTATAGGAGAAGAAGGAATGGCTAAAAGATCATCCGAAGATGCAAGTCCCGGAGGCCGAGTCACTTGTACAACACTACTCAAGACCCTTCACTCGCACAAAGAAGGAAGGAGCGACTTGGAATCAAAGACTTATGTTCTCCCAAGACGAAGACATCGAGCCAAAGCGGAAGACATGTCAAGCGTCGTTCAAGTGGTGGTCGAGTCAGAGGACCCACTCGACTCAATAAGACAATAGTGTCACCGACCTATTTTTTAACGTGAGTCGAGTCATTTATGGTCCGAATCGATGCATGTGTTGTGCGGTTATAAAAAACTCACCACGTGGCGACGGTTACAAGTTGGGGTGGGCATGGGACGGGATGGGACGGGATTAAGGTCATCTCAGTCCCGTCCCGGCTATTTTAAATGGGACGGGATCGGGACGGGCCTTGAGTATTTTAGATTGAATCCCACCAGGTCCTATCCCGGCTGGGACCGGGACGGGACGGGACGGGATGGGCCGAATCCCGTTTACACATTAGTTTATTAAAAAAAATTTAAATTTATGTTTTATCCACAAAATATTCGTATCTATCGTACTTAAAACGCAAAAATTAAAGTTTTCAAATATTCATGATAACATATTAGAGTTAAACTAAAGTTTCCAAATATATATAATAAAACACATCTAAATGAAGTTGGTACATTTATCAATTTTAACGGTTTGACCGACATTGTTTATTTTTAAAAATATAAGAACGTAACTGTGTAATAAATATATAAGTATTTTGCTAATGCTTAGTGATTCTACTTATATTTATAATTTTAAATTAAAAACTTTATTATATACGGGACGGGACGGGCCTAGCGGGATGGAGAAGTTAAGGCCCATATCCCGTCTCGCATAGTTTTTGGCGGGACGGGTCCGGGACGGGATTTATATTTTTGAATGAAGTCCCGCCGGGATCGGGACGGGATCAGGATGGGCCCGGGACGGGATCGGAATTGGCGGGATTTGTGCCCACCCCTAGTTACAAGGAATCTTGGTGTTGATGTTAGCAATCCTTGCCAAGCTAGGGGGTGATCCGTGCCAATTTCTACACCTTCTCAACATATTTAAAAGGAGGATAGTTGCATGAATTAGATACCAATTAACCACTTCACATTTATCTCTTCTTTCCTCTCATTTTCGGAGCCAAGTCTCATAGTTTAGGGCCGAGTTGGCCGAGTTGAGTCCGACTCCATCCGAGTTGTAAGAAGGTTGTGCCGAGTTGTGGCCGAGTTGAATCAATACAAGTTGGATTGCTACATTCCTTTGTTACTTTGGTAATTCTAATCACTTTTAGTTCGTAGAATCATCTATCTCTCTTGATCTCAGGGATAATTTAATGCTAATTTATGAAGTGCAAGTTCACTCTAGGTCCTTATGATTTATTCAAACCAATAACAAACACCATGTGAGGTTTAATTACTTTGTATTGACCACTATTTTGGGACCGTAGTTGACTAGCATTTTACCAATAACAAAGACCATGTGAGGTACTATGTTCGATTGACTAGCATGCTTAGGCTTGCATTCATCTATCACATGCATACGACCGTTTAGTATCATTGTCATGATTACTCGAGCAAATAGTTCTCACTCTTTGGCATTACAACATGTATAATTACTATATTAGCAAGGATTAGGAATATTAATTCTAACCCCTAGTCGTTTTAATACTTGTTTTCATCTTTTTCTATTCCTCTGTTTTTCTCGACTGAGTTCAAAGCTACAAGAACCGCCAGTCGAGCTACGTTATTGGGGTGACTCGATTGAGGGGACTTAGCACCATCCACTCTTCCAGTGTTTTAAATCGACCATTTGGTCGCATCTTTTGATTTTCTTATACAACACTTACACTTTCTTATACGTCTTCCTAGAGTAAAAGGAGGATAACATAGTCCTCAGAGAGACGACTTGACCGGGTTGCTATATTTACGGTGATGCGACCCTTCTCTTGGGGGTTGTATAGTCTTCATCAAAGTGGATACACATGTTATTCATGTGTATTGACTAAGTTGAGACCAAACAACAACATGTTTTTAGCGCCGTTGTCGGGAACTATTGAAGCCGAACCTTACTTGTGTGAAGTTGTCTATAAGAGTGTTTGTGTTATTTCGTTACTTTTGATTGCACTTGTGTTTTTGTTTGTGATTTAGGTTACAAAAGTGGTGCACCTAAACAGTTCTAGAAGTCGAGAAATGTTACCACTTGAATTGGAGGTAACAAGTACATAAACCAAGTATAGAAAAGATAAAAGATTAGCCATGGATCAAGACCAAGAGATGGCTAGGGCTAAAGAGAGTGACGCCTAACAAAGACAATGAATTGAGGAGCTTGAGCTCGATTGCTTGCACAAGGGGTAAGGGATGCAATGCATCGTGAGGAAGTTTACAGAGAAGTGCCACGAAGAGCACATGATCGAGAGCGAATTTATGCACCTAGGACTCTAGGGGAGCGTATGGACCCGGCAAAGCACATCACACCATCTGGAGTAATTTTTAGAAACAATTTTCCACAAAACTTCGAGTTGAAGTCGGTCATGGTACAATTGATCATGCAAAACCAATTTGGTGGTGGACCGAGTGAAAATCCACATCTACATCTCTCTACCTTCAACGAATTGCTCGAAACGGTAAGAATAAGTAGTATTGAACAATCCCGAGCTTAAATTAAGATTTTTTCTCTCTCTTTTAGGGGCAAGGCAAAACAATTGTACCAAGACATACTACCCGGAAGCATCACATCATG
Source organism: Fagopyrum tataricum (assembly GCA_002319775.1). NCBI lineage: Eukaryota > Viridiplantae > Streptophyta > Magnoliopsida > Caryophyllales > Polygonaceae > Fagopyrum > Fagopyrum tataricum. Next base: position 37,885,241 of record CM008280.1, on the reverse strand, counting down.
GGAGGAGCTTTCAAATGAATTCTTGAACAAATTCTTTCCACCAAACCGGACGGCCGAGATGAGAAGAAGAATTGGTGGCATGTCATGGAAGGTGGGAAGAACTTTGTAAGAAACTCCGTGGTCATCTCTTCCCAAGTGTTGATCCGTCCGTATGGTATTGATTGATACCAATCTAGAGCAATATCCCTGAGAGAAAAAGAAAAACCTCTTAGCTTATGATTATTATTGTTCGCTGGTTTTACACCCCTATAAATCTCTATCAAGAGTGATAGAAACTCACAAGATAGTAAAACTAGGAAGGGATAGTTTTATATTTATAACCTGTAACTAATTCCTCTAAATAGCAATGAACCCACAATGTATGGATCGTACGAAGTAAGACAAATATTCCAGGGTCGAACACAAGGACTGAGAGGATTAGTCTGCAGGAGTGATTATAGATAGGATAGATCTAGAATAAGAAAGGAGGTTGGAAAAGATAAGGAAAAGAAGGTCAAAAAGGTTTTGGAAAGGGTTTTGGGTTACTCTCAATTGATTATCACCTTCAATCAAGAGCAGTTTTATAAAAAGAAAGAAAAACAAAGATAATCAAATTAAAGGCAAGAAAATGGATTCCAAGGATTCAAGATCATTATTTATACACAAGAACTCAGGATAATCTCACAAAGGATATATGATTTGAAAAGCATACATGGATGAATGTTTCTTAACCCATGCTCTTTTACAGTGACGTCTCAAGAACATAAAGGTCCACATTCTAATACCTATAGCTTTCAAGTTAATGAGGGAGAAATATATAAACAAACCTTATTCTTTCAATCAAGGAAACACAATAACCATTTACAGTTACGTCTCAGAAATTATTGCCTCAAAGGAAGGAATAATGGCACATTCTATCCAATAAAGGTCAAACCTTTATTACCTAGGAACAGGTTTTCATATGTATCCAAATAGGAATATCCCAGTTACGACTCAATTCCTACTTAGGTTAAAGAGTTTAGATTGAGTCAAAACCTGCAAAAACCAAACATTTCCATAGGATTTAAAGCGATTCAAATAATTATAGGAAACAATCCTTTATTGATCTTTGTATAAACAAGTCTTCTATTATTCTCTGGAACCACAAAGATCTAGCCCGTCTAGGGTAAACTAACCCCGAAAACAGCACACCTTGGAATGAATCCAAAACTTCCTTTTATAACAAAAACCTAGCTAAAAGACATTGGGCCAAAAAAGAAAAAGCCCGTAAACGAAATATAACGCTCAGGGAAGAATCTCGTGCTGGATCTCTGCCGAGATTTCTCAGGTCGGGCCGAAATTTCGTCTTCGATCGATTTTCAGTGTCATGGATCTCGGTCAAGTCACCCGAGATGCCACCCGAGATGCTGACCGAGATATTGCAACAAAAGCTTCATCTTGGACCGAGATAAGTGGATCTCGGCCGAGATGCTCCTTGGTCGTTCCTTCATGCCTTTAGCTTGATTCCTAGCCCTTTCCGTGCACGTATGCTAGCTCCAATGCATCCACTTCGAGGCTTGATTCTTAAATACGTCGTTTTAGCTCCAAAATATGCCAAATCACCTAAAAAGCCACAAATAGTGTGTGTAGACATCTATTCTTGCAAAGTAGAACTAAACAAGCATAAATGATACAAACTAAGGCTAAAACATGCACGCGGAAGGGGAAAAACTACCTATATGCATGACTAAAAAAGGTCGATAAATCATGTTATCAATTACCTTCCATACGGGGCGGTCTTACCATATCCATGAGAATCTCATAGTTCATCAAATGTTGATGAGGAGACTCCGATTATATCCCTCCAAACTGATTCTGGTGAATCATTTGGAGTACATGCGGTCGCAACTCGTGCTCATGTGATGTGGGATATCCAAAGTTAACTCCAAGACGGTTGATCCTTTGGGCATGATCCATGCACAGTCCGAGTGTTTGTGGATGATCCAGAATAGACTCGTATCGGACAGGCCTAAGAGGTGTAGTAGGTGGTGGTACAACGCGCGGAAGAGAAGGTGGCATGACGCGGGGTGTGTCTTCCGGGGCATCCTCCTGCACGTTTACCACACGTTGTGGAGCAACTCTTCCTTCCTTCTGAAGACGAAGCATCTCTGTAACGTCAGCTATAAGATGATCCATAATCTGTGTAGTGGTTGCCTCTCTCTCGATGCCGCTCTCTCGGCTTCTAGCTCTTTGATAGGTGATGGAATCACTATCAATTTAGGTAGTTTTTAGAGTCCTTTTTATGTTTTTGAGTCATATTGTGTTGCTAATACTTTGATCTAGATGAAAAAGTCTAAATGAAACAAAAGAAGTTAAGCAACAGTTAGGAGTTAAAGTAAAGCGACGAAGACATGTTTCTGGTGCCACACCGCCCCCGCGGTGGCACCCATGCCTGAGTGTCGCGGCCAACGCCTTCACCTGCGCCGAAAGAAGCTTGTCACCGCCCCCGCGGCCGCCTCAGGCCGCCCCTGCGGTGACAACCCTGAAGACCCACACCGAGTGCCGCAACCAGCGCCTTCACCTCGCCCAAGAAGAGACATGTCACCGCCCCTGCGGCCGCCTATGGCCGCCCCTGCGGTGACCCAGCCTGAAGAAGCGAAGACAGCGCCCCAACACTCCTGCCTGCGCCCTTGCCAACGGCCCTATGAAGCCGAAGATCTAGTGTCACCGCCCCTACGGTGACTCTGGGCCGCGCCTGCGGATTTTCACCAAAAACGCCACGAAGTTGAAGAGTCAGACATTCAAAGAACATTTAAAGACCCGCCCCTGCGGGAATGTCAAGCCGCCCCTGCGGCCAAGAGGAAGATGGAACGTTTATGCCTAAACCGCCCTTGCACCACTTACTCCGGCTGTTTTTGTCGGCTTTATGGTCTTAATTGTGGCTGTTTGCACAACCTCTTTACTCCTTTTTAATGCATTTTGTAGTATAAATAGAGCCCTTGGCTAAGGCTAGAATCATCTCATTTTCCCACAAAAACCTCTATATTTCTAGTGTCTTTTGTAATGAGTTTTTAAGCTTCCTTTGCTACATTGGGTTGATTGAAGCTACATTACTATTTGGTTGTAAGTTCTTCTAATATAAGTTTAAATTCATTATCCTTTGTGTTATTTTCCTTGATCTCTCACTTATGTTTGCATGTTTTTATCCACTTAGATTGATCACCTTAAGTGTACTAATGCATGCAAAATGGTAGGATTAATCGATTCCGGGTTCGGGTCTTTAATATAGTAGTAAACCCATAGGTAAAAGCTGGTTGTGATTATCTAAGGGAAAGGAAAATAACTATAAAGAAAGATTTAACGGTTTGTTTTATCCTTCTTTATATCTCTTTATCTTTATTAGAATGCTAACTTGTGTTTTAATCTTGTAGGTCTACGGATTAATAAACTAGTTAAATTGTGTTAATGCCGGTCGGCTTAACACATATCTACGATCAAGATGAGAACATCGGTGAATTACTTATAAAAAGAATCAACCAAGTAGTATGTATGCTAAGATCCAACCTAGTGTAGTTCTTTAATTAACTTTATAATCACAAAATTTCTAATTGTTTTTGTCTTGTTTTGCTACAATCCAACCCCCCCCCCCCCCCCCCCTTGTTACCAAATCAATAATTGAATCTAATAAAAACTTGATCAAACTCCCTTGGGTTCAACCCTTACTTACACTATACAAATCGGTTAAGTGTAACGTTATGATTCTACTTTGACTAAACGCTAAAAGACAACGACCATAGGTTTTTAGCCTCATCACTCTTCTGCGGCAGCTCTCAACTCCGCTTCATAATCTCTTGCTTGAGACATCTTTGCAACCTTCAATGCTCTAAGTCTCCTTCTTAGTGTTTTCTCAGGCTTGGGATCAAAAGGAACTAGTTTTTTCGAACTTCGAGTCCTTCGCATACATCGGAAAAAGTACCTAGTGCTTGGAATGTCAAAGACAAAACAAAAACGAGATCAAAAGTAAAAGAAAGACCTATATTATAATGAATCAAATAAAAAAATCAAATTAATAGTCTCCGACAACGGCTCCAAAAACTTGTTCTCCTGTTTTATACCCCTATAAATCTCTATCAGTAATAGACAAGAAATCACATGATAGCAAAAACGAGCAATGTCTTAAATTTATAACTCACAATATCTACTCTAAATTGCAGCAAACCCACAATGTATGGATCAATCGCAATTATGAGCAAGTATTCCGAGGTTGATCTCAGGGACTAAGTTAGATGAAAATGAAAATGATCAAAAATAGTATAAATCTAGAAACAAGAAGAGGATTGGAAAAGAAAGGGAAGAAGGTCAAAAAGGTTTTGAGGGGTTGAGTGGATTCGCAATCAATTATTTTGAATAGATTGAAAATCAAATGCAAACAAAGAAAAACAAACAATGAAAATTTATGAAAAGAAATGTAGTTCCAAGGATTCAAGATCATTATTTATACACATCGGACTCACGATTATGGGATCTCACGTGGCATATATACATATATATATATATATATATATATATATATATATATATATATATATATATATATATATATATATATATATATATATATATAAGGTTGAAGTGCTCAGGATGAATGTTTCTTAATCTATGCTCTTTTACAGTGACGTCTCAAGAACATAAAGGTCCGCAGCCTAATACCTATAGCTTTCAAGGTAAAGAGGGAGAAATACATACATAAACCTTATTATTTAAATCAAGGAAACACAATAACCCTTTACAGTTACGTCTCAGGAATTATTGACTCAAATGAAGGAATAATGGCACATTCTATCCAATTAAGGTGAAACCTTTATTACCTAGGAACAAGTTCTCTTATGTATCCAAATAGGAATATCTCAGTTACGACTCAATTCCTACTTAGGGGAAATGGTTTAGATTGAGTCTAAACCTATAAAAACCAAACCTTTCCCTAGGATCTAAAGCGATTTATACAACCTATTATAAAAAAAATCAATCCACCATAGTCCAAGGTATAAACAATTCTCTAACTACCTTGGAACCACATAAGGTTTCTAGCCAATAATATTCATATCAAAACCTGAATTCAAAATGGTAAAGGAAAGCAAACGAATTAAATAAGAAAAGAGAACGAAGAAAGTACCCAACTTTATTGAATTTCAAAACAAACTGTCTTCCACTTGCAAATCTCTAACAAAACTCTAATAAACTAAAAAGACTGGATCTTCCTCTAACTAATCTAAAACCTAACAATGGTGAAAACGAACGGAGAAGAAAGGTAGGAGAATAATTCTCCTTTCTAAAGTCGAACCTAAACTCACTTTATTTGACTAACCAAGCATTCCATTTCAGTTTCGGAATCCTACTTCTATAACCTAAAACCTGTCGAAAGACGTGGGTTGGGTTAAAAGTCCGAAATAGAATAAAATCCGATGCTCATGGAAGAATCTTGGTCTGGATCTCGGCCGAGATAGGGAAATGTAAGGGCCGAGATTTCGAATTCGTACTTCAACGTCATGGGGATCTCGGTCTGGTCACCCGAGATCTCGGTCGAGATGTTGACCGAGGTTTTGCAACATCGACTCTAATCTCGACCGAGGTATATGGATCTCGGCCGAGATGTCCTTCATTTCGGTCACCTTGTCTCTTTTGCTCCAAATTCGTCGTCTTCTCCTTTCCTACGCTCGTATGATAGCTCCTAAGCATCCACTCCGAGGCTTGATCCTCAAATGCATCATTTTAGCTTCAAAACACGCCAAAATACCTACAAAGACACCAAAAGCGGGTGTAGACATCCATACTTGTAAAGTAACACTAAACAAGCATAAAAGACACAAACTAAGGCTAAAATATGCATGCGGAAAGGGAAAAACTAAATAAATGATCATCTAAACTAGGTCGATAAATCATGTTATCAAGGGTCTTTGGTTCGATCCTTCCAGGCAGCAGTTACAAGTGAGGCGTGGAAACTCAATAGGGTGTAGGTTCGAATCCTGGAAACGACAATTCATGGTTCAACGAAATTGTTACAAGGGTGTAAAGGTCCTACGTTTGAAGCTCGACAACGACATAAGGGAATTAAAGAAGCGTTAGTTTTGGGGTCTCGAGTTCGATACCTCAATGGGAGGAAGACAGATCTATTAAGTTGAGTGTGTCCGGCGGGGAGAGTAGAGGAGAATGCTTACTAGTGACCGATAATACATGACAACCAGGTATCACATTGTATAACACGTTAATATCTCTTCTCTCCCATCGTCATTTCATGTTTGATCGAACCAAGAAGAGGAGAAGGCTTACTAGTGATCTTCAACAGGCGGGGAGAGTAGAGGCATCGGGGAGAGTGATTGCGAGACGGTGGTCGGTGTTAGTGAAGGCTCGCCTTGGTACTCCGCCCGTGAGTGGAAGAGGGGAAGTGTGATGGTAGGGCGGCGTCGGTTTCGTTTGCAGTCGTCAGGAGATAGAAGGTGAGGTGTAGGAGGCGATAGAAGGTTAGGTTGGTCAGACGATGTTATTCACTGGTGGTCTCCCAAGTTGAAACGTTCTCCGTCCATTACTTCCTTCTTGAATGGCATCAATGGCCGCCATCAATGGTCTTCACATAACGCTCCAGACAAGAGATGAGAGATATTGCCCGAGAAGATGAGGGACGAGGTGTGTGGGCCGCGCTTGTCTCTCTGCCGCTGTTGTTCGTTGCCCAAAGCAAGGGGAAGAGTGGGCCATGCCAACTGGGCTCGTCCACAACCGGTTTGGGTTAATTTGGAAAACGCTTTTGTCCTCCCGGTTTGGTTCGGTTTAGCCTTCGGTATTTTAAATTTCTCGGAATTAAATACATTAATTAATATAAATAAAGAATTTTTTTTCCGGTTATTACATCGTAATAAATATGTACGTGGAATATGATATGTATCATACTTAAAAACTGATTTTTTTTAGAAAAAATAATGGTAAAATTTTAAATATATTGTGACAAATCTCTAAATATGTTGAATAGATTTATAATAGAACCGAAACGTGGACAAAATATGGAGTGTTTTATTATAATATTATAATCCATCAATTAATATTACTCACCAAACTATATCACTCACCAAATTATAGTGGATTGAGTGGATAACTAATAATAAATGAGGTCCTTATTGCGGCTTCTTGGAAGTAGTTGACACACCGTCCTCGTTATGGCATGCTTCCAATATCCCTTGGCTCTACGATACTTTATGTTTATTCGGTCTAATACAACTTTCAAACCCTTGTGAGTCTTTTTATATACTATCTGCTTAATTGTACCAACACAAACTTTATAAGAAAAGTATGTATGGATCGTATTTATTTCTTATATTTTCAATTGTTATTAGGTTTGTTCTTTCAAGTCATGCGATCCGGTTACTGAGGAAGTTGAATACGAACAATGAATCTGACGGAAGACAATGCTGATGATGGTGATATTTTTTATTTTTAGTTTTGTATAGTTTTGTTATGATAACAAACTTTGAATACGAACAAATGAATACGAAGGTTGTAACCAACTTTGAATGATCCAATTTAATCAAATATCATTATTAAAATTTTTGTATAGTTTTGTTATGATAAATGTTTTATTTATAGTTAGATAGTTTATTTTATTTAATGTAGTTGTATTATAATATTATTGTCTTAATATAAGATTATTTTTAGAGGATCTTGCACTCTATTATGAAATGATACAAAGTATGCAATTTTTTATGGGAGAAAAAATAAGTATATTTGTAAATGAAGGAGGTGTCTTTTTATATAATATAGAAAAAAGAACAAATAAAGAAAAATATTTAGTTTAATCAAATGATATTTTTAGTGACCCTAAGAAAAAGAACAATAAATAAAAATTAGTAAATTAATATTTTTAATAATCTTAGAAGGAAAAACAAATTTTCATTTATTACATTAATATCTTAATATTTAATTGTGGTACTCAATATGGTAATGCTCAACTGTAATATCCAATATGTTAATATTCAACCGTAATACCCAATATGTTAATATCTAATGAAATAATTAATATTTTAATATCCAACGTAATACCTAAATCTGAAATAAAATATGTTAACCAAGTTTAATTATCCAATTTCAATTACTAAATTTACTTACCTAGTTTTACTTACTCAATTTTATTACCAACTTTTACTTACTCAATGATATTTATTCGATTTTTCATACTCGCTTTTAGTTACTCAATTTCACATACTCAATATTACTTACCCGATTTTACTCACTCTATTTTACTTACCCAATTTCACTTACTTGAATGATTATTTTATATATATATATATATATATATATATATATATATATATATATATATTGCATTTCATATCCAAATAAAAAAAAAGTGCTATTTTATTATGTAATCGGTTACACTAAATATAAGGTTTTGTGTTTGTTATATTTAAAATGATATTAAAAATTATTTACAACTATTACTTGGATAAATATATTTTGAAAAGTATAACATTTTCATTCAAAGCAATTATACTTAATATAATAATATTTTCCAAGGTGATCGATTATGCATATCGAAATATAAGAAATTATATTTTTATAATATTTACCAAAAAAGTTATAAAATATTATTTATAAGTTGAATATAAAAAAGTATATATCCAATATAAGATTAAATTTATAAAATATTAATTAGTATCAATATCGTTATAGTCCAATAACTAACAAATATCATTGCGTCATATCAAAACTTTTAATGATTATTAAATTTTCCATCAATATGAGAACTAACTACTATTGTATTTTAAAAATTACGTGGAAATATATGAACATTATTATATTATTACGTATTCTCTATTTTTTAATACTTGTCATTTGAAATCTAAAGTTTTGATTCATAATATTTGGTCTTATAGGTGTTATTAATACTCAAACTTTCTATAGATAGAATTCTAACTACCTTTCAGTTTATTGTTTCTATTTTTAAAGTAATATTTCATTTCATTTCATCCCATACAAATCTCTACATTCTACCATCGTTTTTATACTCTTTTTCAAAATTATTATGCATTATTTAATATTATAATTTCTACTTTTAGATTTCTTAATGTGTTTCTTACCTCTATTAAGAAAATAAGGGAGTATTGTTTTTCACAATCACAAACAATTCTCGGGTGATTGAATTTGTATTTTTAGTTGAACATGATAACTTAATATTCATGTGCATGAGTGTGATATTAATAAATATTTTTAAAAAAAGAACATTTTCACTCAAACATTAAAAAAAAACCGTATTATTGTGACCAATTTTAAAATAATTTATATAAATCTTTTTCTTATCACAACCAATAACTTGTTATCATATTGATACTTGTTATTACCTTATTATTACCTTCCCTTTGAAAAAGATTTCATATATTATGTACCTTATAATCATATTACCGTTTATGGTCATGTTCATTACTTGTTATGTGTATTGAGTTTTTGAAGCATTAATTTGATTTTTATGCGCGTTTCCTATTGTACTAGTTGAACGTGTAGTGCATTTGAACGTGTTGTGCAGTTACAATATAGTTGAGATTTTTTTCATGAACGTGTTGTGCATTAGAATTTATTATGCTCGTGTTCTGTGATTAACATTTGAATGTGTTGTGCAAATGCAATATAATCGAGGAACTTCCCTCTGTGCATAATAAACTCCTTTGAAACACGTCTCGCTAGATCACATTTTCTTATAAGACTGCGTCATGCAATTTCGTCAATCAATTAATTATCATTCACTTCTCATCATGACTCCAATTATGACACATTGAGCTACCTACGTAGCTCCCATTGGACCTTATTCTCATACTAAAACATTTTCTCACGTCCTTGAACATCTTGCTAGCACTAAGATTTATGAAGTAAGGAATATCATGACTTTAGTTAGCATCCGACTCTCATCTCTACATCAGTCGACATACATACAAATCTCTAGCTTCATAACTCCCTTTGGCTATGTCGGATTTTTTTCAATAAGTCAGGCAATGACTGGATGGTATGAAGTTAACCCCATAAACTCGGTAATTGAACTGTGATTGTGTAAGTTTTACTGTAATAAAACTATATCCCCGCAAGGATACAAGATCACTTATAGTATACGGGTTATCGAACTCAGGGATTTCGTCGGTTTAGTAGAACAAATAAACAAATAGACCGAAGTAAAACAGGGAGAAACAGTTGATGACTAATAAGAAAACGAATTAAGTAAAAGGACATGAAGATATGATTTAGCAAAGTGATATCAGGATTTATTGCATCCCCACTATGATAGACTTTCATAGGAACCACATATGTAAATAACATGAACTTCAATCATCATATGTATGTAATCATTTGAAGTAGCCTTGGGTATACACAAACCAAGACCGTACTTTCCAACTCACGTAGCCCTCAATCCGGAGGTTAGGGAATATAGGAAATCTCATAAGCATTTAGAAACTCGGAAAAGACCAAGAAAACCTTAACGGTTAAGTCCTTCAGTTTAAAAGGTACAAAGACCGATGATCAAGAATCCTCGAAGGTTTGATACAAATCTACTCTCAAAAGCGAGTTCTATTCAAAACATCCAATAAAAGAAAAATGTTTGGATCTTCACTTTGTTTTATCTAAACCAATCAAGAACTTCACTTAGGTAAACGAAGGTAATTGAAAGGTAGAATTAATTTCTATCAAAAGAAACATAAAATTTGCTAATTTAGATTCAAAAATTCACATACACAATCGCCATCGATCAATCATAAGGTTCAGTGAACCCTTAGATCGAAGGAGACTTAGTTAAATATAGATCAGGCAAAGAGATAGTATGAAAGTAGAATACTTCACATTAGATAAATCTCAAAGCAAAAGAATAAGAAAAAAAAAGTTTGACATTCAAGTCTACTGTTGAGAACCTGAGAACCGTATAACGGCCTCTTCTTGAAACTAGAAAGAAAGAACAAGAATTGAAAAACAAACTTACTATTGAATGTCTAATGGATACTCGGATGCCTCAACCCTAAGGTAGAGGGTTCTTTAAATAGGCAAAGCATGGACCAAAACCCTAGGTCGCAGACCCGTCGGAAAGATCTAGAAATTTGATAAGATCAAAGGACAAAAACCCAAGAAAAAATAAGATCTCCGGCCAAAAATCGTTAGTGGTGTCTTTACGTTTAGTGTACGGACCCTTACACTCTCTTACGCCCGTAAGGGAGCGTAAGGTGGAGCGTAACAAGTCCATCAACGCATTTCTTTCTTGGACTTGTTTGTTCTTGAAATTGGGCCAGCCTTTATGCCTTCTTTGATGACGTCTTGTGATCATGGATGTATCAAGAAGTGAAGATCTTTACACACGGTACATGCTCAGGATTTGTAGACGGTCTCTTTGAGTTGTTAATCTTCTCATCTTTGTGATCTTATCTTGTTCGGAGTTAGATTTTAGCGGATAACGGCCTCTTTGAGTGTCTTGGAGTAAAAAAGTGTAGATTATACTTCATAATGAGCCTAAAAATCCTGAAATATAAAATAATTGAAATTAGACACCGAAAATACAATATGAACGCTTTTAGCGTTATAAGAGCATAAAACTTGTTAAAAGGCTTATGAACTGACATGAATAATATGGTTTAAACATGTATATTTTGATGCTATAAAAATACCCCATCCTTAACTCTCACTCGTCCTCGAGTAAGTAAGACATCGAAAACTGCGTAATGTAACAGGAGCATACCTCAACTAGGAAAAAAAAAGTTAGGCTATCAAACCAAACCATCATATTAAACAATCATCAATTTATTTGATCAAGAGAGAATGAGTACGAACCTTCCCAAAACTCTCAAAGGAACATTTGTATAGCTCAACTTACCGGAATGTGTTTAAGGTTGTCGCTCAAACTCGACTAAAAGACAAAGGTCTTACTATAATCTTGTCAAGGCGTTCTTAAACTCTGTTCCATATCAAAGAAAATATCAAAATAGATGTAAATCATGAGGGCTTTCATTATGTGTAGTGGGGATGTTGGGACAAGGAGTAGTGATGTTGGTAGGACAAAAGAGTAGGCTAACATGGGATAGTGATATCCGGGGCACCGGTCCTTTTCTTCGGAACCGAGTCGCTTCAATCAATAATCCTTCACTTGAAATTCATAAACTCTTCATACTTGATTTATATTTCTTATGGAGCATCGTACCACTCTAGAGATTTGCATCTTTTTTCTTGATAAACAAGAGCATCATTCTTATATTTTTGACCTCGTCCTCACTAGTGCCTCCTACCTCATCCTCGTCGATGGGAGGCTCATACTCCTAATGGATGAATATATCGACCTAGTTATTCGGGTTCTGAATTATTGCGACACGGTTATACCGCACCAAGTTCCCCCCGGATGTTTACCTTATAGCTATCCCCGTTATGGAACTAAACTTTCATGTTCGTGAGGGTGCAGAAATTTATGCACCTTGCCTGGTCATATAAGGCAGTAAAGTATGAAACCTCAGGCTCGTAACTCTAGATGATCCTGGTGACCAAATATCCGTGGAAAATACAATTGTCAGATCTCATTTTCTTGGTCATGATGCTGGTGACCAAGAAGAAACTAAAGTTCGGCCTCAATCCATGTGGCATACAGTATGTGATAAATAGCTCCTGAGCTATTATCACACCGACAAACTATTTTCATGGGATGAGGATTGTAGAGAGGATGAAATGAAAAAGGCAAAGCGAGCGATGGTAGGTCTTAGAGGCCTTAACCGGGGAGGCCCAACTAGCTCCTTTGATCTGTTGCCTTAATGTAACAGGGTTGAGTTGGTTACCTAGAAGAGTGCACAATCCGCCTGGAAGAAAACCGAACATGGCACCAAACTCGTCCACAGTGATGTCGACCGAGTGGTCAAGTATCTTGTAGGTCACCCTCCCGTTTGGAAATGGAGGCGTAACATCTGTGTAAAAAGATGACATGAACTCCAAAGTGACCCTAAGTCACCTAAACACAAGAGACATACGGAAGTAGACATTCTTTGATGCAAATAAGCTCTAGCAATGATGTAAATATCTAAACCCAATCAAAACTAAGGAAAGCACATGAAAGCATGCTATCAACAATCACCATAACAAATCATCCGGTTAACAAAAATGAGAATCAAAACTAACTGTATTAATAGGGTGAAGATTAGCGAACCAGTGAGCCACCCGATTTTCTTGCCTACTGATTAACAACCAAGAGTAACAATCGAAGTGTAAAATCTTCTTTTTCATAATACCGAGAATTTCCCCAATATTGATTTTATAAGCTATATGGATAAGCACCTAAATAACATACTCTACGCACAATTAGTGTACATGTAACCCACACCGAGGGCCTCTGGGGGATTTTTCTTCCATTCCCGTTATTTCCCCAAACATTGAGTTTGGAGAAAACGGCGAGTCATAGAGAAATCCAATCGTTAAAATCAATAAAAGGCCATCATGGACCAAGATCCATAATAGTGAAGTCCTTTGTTTAGCATAGACACAATAGTCGTTGTGTACGTTTCACGCACTATATTCTTCCATCCCATCTTAGTAGCCAATTCCATCGCCTAACTAATAGCCTCACCTTTTGTAATAACATTGAGTGTGATCTCTGAAGACATTTGGACACCGCCAAGATTACAACTATTAGGTAGGTATGAGCAACGAACCAACTAGATTCCGGTCCTTGCATCATCCTTTATAGAAATATCACAATTCAGTTTAATGACTCCACTCTCAAGGCGCTTCTAGGTGGGCACGATAGTCTTAGGAGGATGAGAGGACTCACCAATAGGAAGATCAACACAATTCACTTCCATCGTAATTGCACGAGTTTCATGTATTATCTCATCCTCTCATGTGAAGCGACCCTCAAAGATACTTTTGTTCCTCGCTCTCCAAATAACCCACAATAGCACCATCCATAGTTGTTGATCAAGCTTTGAATTATGCCCAGTTAGTTTAAGCTACTACTGCATAGTGGTGACTTGCTTGACTTTGTGAACAATGTGTAGGAAGCCTTCCCACACCGCCATCGATAATGGACAAATGGAAAGAGCATGCAAGGTGGTTTCTACCTTCCCACACACCACACACCATGGTTCGATGTTGACCCGACGGTACACCATAATTTCCAAGCACATAATTAACTTAAAATAGGCTCTCCGAATTCCTTGATCTTAGGGACCATCTTGACCTTCCAAAATTTCTTCCACAATGCATTACTTGGAGTAGGAGACGAAAATGAGGAAGTTATATTTGCCTTATCATGGGCCTCCATCACCAAGTAATAAGCCGTCCTCACCGAGAATATCCCATTTCAACACCCTCGCCACCACTAGAGGGATCCGGAGAATCATCTCCCGGTCGGTCATGCGAAAACATTCTTGTACAAATAGTGAGCTGCCATAAGGAGAAACGGCAGGTCGGAAGATCAGGCATAAAAAAGAAGGATGAGATCTCTCGATACAGATAGTGATCTGCCATTTCCGAATTCCGAAAAATACCTTTTGCTAATACGTACCTTTCTCCCCATTAAAATACTCCTCCAAGTATGGCTTGGCTTATATCCAACCTGTGCTTGAAGGAAAGAATTATTTGGGAAGTATTTGGCTTTTAGTAAGCGAGCGCTAAGTGACTTTGGGTTAATAATCATCCTCCACCCTGGTTTTGCTAAAAGATCTATGTTGTAAGTCCGCATGCTCCTAAAACCCATACCACCATCATCTTTTGACTTACACATCGTTTCCATCCCACCCAATCAATCTTCCATTTCCCATCCTTTGGCCCCACCAAAATTGACTTACAAATCTCTTAGTGCCCGTTTGGTTGGAGTAGTGGAATGGAAACGGAATGGAATTGGTTAACGGGAAGGAAAAGAAATGAAAATGGTTGGGTTACCTTCATGTGTTAAAAGACCTCCAAACAAACATAATTTTTGATTGGTTCGAAATCATTCCGTTATCGGGAATGATTCATAGCGCTACCTAACGAGCCCTTAATGTCTTGACAAACACCAACATGCATTCCGAAACAATCCGTTGTATATGAAGGGATAGCCTGCACCACCACTTTTATAATAATTTCCTTATCATCCCTACTCAGGAACTTTTCTCTCCATCCCATAACTTTCTTCCAAACGCGTTCCCTAACATGGAAAAAATGGCCTTTTTTTTTTAATTTTCCCACCATTTTTGGTAACCCCATGTACCTTTCATGTTTACTAACTTCTCTGATCCCCATCAACGCCTGAATTTTCTGCCCGACATTCAACACTAACATTACTACTAAAGGAAATCTATGATTTGAAAAAGTTAACTTGTTGACCAGAAACTTCTCCATAATCACGGAGGATATTGACAATCTCATTGCTTCGTTAGCAAGATGCCGTTGCAAAAACCACATTGTCATCTGCAAAAAAAAGGTCTAAAATTCGGGGTGCAAAAGGAGCAATTATAATACCCTAGTGGCCACCTCTTTTCATGCTATTTCCGATCATATATGCCAGCCGTTCCACACATATAAAGAACAAGAAAATAGAAAATGGATTTCGCCTTGACGTAATCCTCTGTCCGGAATGAAGGAATCGGTTGGGATCTATTCGCTTTTTTTGCACCCCTACGATATGCTTTAAATTTATATTCTTGTAATAATTACTAAATAGCAGCGAACTCATAGTGTATGGATCATATGTAGTAGAGCAAGTACTCCAAGGTCGAACAAAAAGACTTGGGTATTCAATTGCAATATTGACTAATTATAGTGTATATCTAAAATAAGAAAGGGAATTGGAAAAGAACGGAGAGAATCAATTGTTTTGGAAAAGGTATAGGTTGTTCAATAACAATTCAATTGAAAACAGTTTATAAAACAAAGAAAAGACAATCGATCAAGGGGAGAATGGATTCCAAGGATTCAAGATCATTGTTATACACAAGGCATATATGATTGAAAATCACAGAGGGATGAATGTTTCTCTTCTAATGTTCTATTACCGTTACGTCTCAAGAAAATTTAGTTCCATATCGTAATTAACTATTGCGTTCAAGGTTAAGAGGGGGAAAAGGTAAACAAACCGGGATGATAGCAGCCCAAAAGCGAGATGAAAAAGATATAAAGAACGACATTTGGAAGTATTCGGAACCCTACTTTTATAACCAACAGACTGTCGAAAGACGCGGGTTGGGCCTAAAAATCCGAAATTAAATAAAATCGACGCTCAAGGAAGAATCTCGGGATGGATCTCGGCCGAGATTTATCATGGACCGGCATAGATTTCATCTTCAATCTTCAACGTTCCTAGGATCTCGGTCAAGTCACCCAAGGATCTTCGTCCGAGATGCCGACCGAGATAGAAAACAGTAGCTAAATCTCGGTCCGGGATATGCGGATCTCGGTTGAGATGGCTTCTTCTCTTCGGGAACTTGTCTCGGCTTGGATACCTCGGCGGAGATGCTTGTTCAATGTTGCACAAAAATGTCTCTTTCATTCCTAGCTCGACTTCTTCGCCTTTCCTAGGCTTGTGTGATTACTCCTAGCATCCACTCCGAGACTTAGTCCTCAAATGCATCTTTTTGGCCCCAAAATGCGCCAAGTTACCTACAATGACACCCAAAGTGTGTGTAGACATCCATACATGCAAAGTAGAACTAAACAAGCATAAAAGACACAAACTAAGGCTAAAACATGCATGCAGAAAGGGAAAATCCACCTATATGATCATCTAAACTAGGTCGATAAATCATGTTATCAAGATCCCGCCCATTAGCATAAAGAAGGAAACCGAAATCACACATCTCATTATAAGATCGATCCATATGCCTTCGAAACCCATCGTTGCCATGCATGATTTCAAATAGCTTCATTCAACCATGAATAGGCCTTTGCCATGCCCAATTTGAGGGGCATATAACCTTATTTTTCTTCGCTAAGCTTGATGTAATAAAATATCTCTATTGAGGAAAAATGTGTATAAATTCCCAAAACATTATTTCATTTAATTTTAAAGATATTTTAGTTCGACCCTATTTTTTACCCTCTTGATTCGAAGTAATATTAATACCAAATATTTAAGGGTTTTTATTAATTGGGCTGCATCCGGTTATTTTTCGGGTTGCCTACGTATCTCTTTAAAGAGAATCAAGTCTTACGTAGTTCAGTTGGTTTCATGCATTAGAGGATATAATCTAGACCCACCTTCTATGAAGGGTTGCCTAAATATAACCCAACTATCACTTGCATGGTTTATGTTTCCGATCATGCATCACAAGGATAAGATTAAACCCACCTTCTATGAAGGGTTGCTTAACTCTCCTAATATCATGTGCATGATTAGGAAATGTATTTTTATTTCTTTAGTTTATATTTTGGTGTTTGATGAAATTTGGGATTTGATTTTAGACTTTAATTTTTATATAAAAGTCAAAGATTTATTTTGTAGTTAAACTCGACAAGCGAATGTTTTATATCGAGTTTAGATTTATTTGATGATTTTGGTTTAACTCCAAGATTTGTTTTGGAGTTGATTTATTTTGGAAGGTGCGACTAAATCCAATAATGGACTTCCTACGTAACTCATAAAAGAGCATCAAGTCATAACGTAGTTCTGGAATTTTTATTGTATTTTATTTGTGACTTTATTTATATTTTCAAAGTCAATTTCACATATGTGCTTGAATATTTTTGTGGTTAAAATCGATGAGCGGAAGCTTTGTACCGAGTTTGGAATATTTGAGAATCTCATATTTTATGTCCAAGGTGTGACTTAAATCATTTTTACTTGGACGGGACGACTGAATCCGATTTGATTTAATACCGGATTTCCTACGTAGCTCGGAAAGAGCATCAAGTCCTAACGTAGTTCTTTAACTGAAAATTTTATATTTTGACTTTATACTTTAATTTTATTTGAAAAGCAAAATATGTTTGTTGATTGAATTTAATACATACGTGTTTTGTATCAAATTTCCTACGTATCCATTTTACGGAATCAAATCTTACGTAGTTCTTGATGAAATATTTGAATTTGGTTTGCGACTATACCAGATAAATTTTATAATAGAGTTACCTACGTAGCCATTTAAGAGGCGTCAAGTCTTGACGTAATTCTTAACGGAAATTTTATATTATGACTTTATATTTTAATTCTATTTCAAAGTCAAATATATTTGCGATTGAATTCGATACATATTTATTTTTGTATCAAATTTCCTACGTATCCGTTTTAACGGAATCAAATCTTATGTAGTTCTGTAGAATTTAAACAAGATATTTACTTGTTCTTTGACCTTGGACTTATGGTCATTTTATTATAAACCCAAAACTATGTTCATACATAATGAACACTTTTATTTAGTGAATTATTTTGGTGTTTATATAGATTTATTTGCATACACATGATGTTGCAGATAGGTTTATGAAAGATGAATAGAACTCCTTTTTTATTTCAAGTTCTTTCTCACCCCTTTAATTTCTTTTTTTGTAAGAAAACCCTCATAATTAATCCACCATTTAATGGGTTAGTTAATTCCTATTAATTAGGATTTGAATCCCAACAACAATTTGATTTAATTTAGAAAATCAGTTATTCGTGGAAAGAAAGGTAAATATCTTTCCTCCTTTTTCCTTTACCTTGTAGAATTCTTAAATAAGGGAATTACTAGTGTAATACCCGTGCCTTGCACGGGATTTTCTATAAAAAGTTCGATACAACAATTACAATTATAAATAAAAAAATTATATTGTATAGTATTTTTAATTTTCATAAACATATTTTATTTTTGTTTTTGTGTGAAGAAAAATATTTAAACAATAAAATAATTTGATTTTAAATTCTTTTTTTCTTTTGTAAATAATTGAAAAAAGTATACTTTCATATATATATATATATATATATGGTTAATATAGTAATATAGTTATTTGTGCAATATTATTCCTGAATATAAATCTTGATTTTTAATTACGTAATTAAACAATACTTTTTTAATTATTGGGTTTTTAGAATAGATTATAAATTATTGAGATTTTAGAATAAATTTATTCCAAATTTAAAAATATTTTGGTTGAATATGAGGATTGATAACCGAATTGTAAATATTTTAGGATAAAATATTTAAACCCAAAATAATAAAAATGCTTAGTTAAACAAATTTACCAAATTTAATTATTTATAAAAAATATCTGAATTTAGTTAGATTGTACGGATTTTTTGTTAATAATTTTAATTGTAAATTCCTTTTATAAATTATGTAATTCAAAAAAAGACTGAGATTAAATATTGCTGTGACACGTGGCACTTAGTGATTTTCTGGTACGACACGTGGCATGAATTGCTATTCCTATAATATATAAGATTATTGGGATTTTAGAATAAATTTATTCCAAATTTAAAAATATTTTGGCTAAATATGAGGATTGATAACCGAATTGTAAATATTTTAGGATAAAATATTTAAACCCAAAATAATAAAAATGCTTAGTTAAATAAATTTACAAAATTTAATTATTTATAAAAAATATCTGGATTTAGTTAGATTGTACGGATTTTTTTGTTAATAATTTTAATTGTAAATTATTTTTATATATTACGTAATTTAAAAAAAAGACTGAGATTAAATATTGTTGTGACACGTGGCACTTAGTGATTTTCTAGTACGACACGTGACAAGAATTGCTATTCCTATAATATATATAAGATAGCCAAAGTGCATTTGACTTTTTAAAAAAAAAGATTAATGTATTTGACTTTTTTTTTGCCCTTCTCTGATGCGTTCATTTTCATTCTTTCTTTCCCTTTGTGCGTGCTTGCACTTCTCTGTCTTCTTCATGAAAATGTTTTATGTCTTTTACAGAAGAATGTGGGCGTTTAGAGGACCACGACCAACACCGGCGAATAAATTTTAACTCGCCCACTTTTGATTGCCACCGTAATAAAACCGAACGGTTTGGTTGCAGTGGTGGAATCCATCGGTCATGCAGCGGCAGAGAGTGGTACTTTTCTAACTTACGACTTATTCGACAGGAAGTGCCGATCATGTTGACACTCAATAGGATCTTGCTTTCAAGACACAACTTGTTATGTACCGGAGAAGAGGAGATCTAATATGATTTTAATTATGAAATCTCTAATTATAGTCTCTATTAAATAGGAAACAAATTAATTACCTCCTCAATGCTAGGAGTCTTTACCGTCAAAATCATTTATTTATAAATCCTTTTTTATTAAAGTTTTTTTTTTGTTTTTATATTCATTATGGAGTCTTTCTTCTTTTCTTCTTTTATATTCCTCTTTTTTTATGTCCATGTCACCACATAGGAAGTGTAGAAGATTTGCAAAGGACTTCAAAGCCATCATGCTAATTGTATATATACTCTTATTAAGAAATTTTTTCATGTGCATACTTCGGTCTCGATCGTCGTTATCGTACATGAACCAAACGGTTCGGTTGTAGCGGCGGAATCCATCAATTCCGACCAACTACGGGCTTTGCAGCGGTGGAATCCAACAGTTCCGACCAACCGCGAGTTGTTGCAGCGGTGGAATCCATCAATTCCAACCAACTGCGGGTTTTGCAGCGGCGGAATCCAACAATTCCAACCAACTGCGGGTTTTGCATTGACGGAATCCATCAATTCCGGCTTATTGCGGATTTTGCAGCGGCGGAATCCATCAATTCCAACCAACTTCGGGTTTTGCAACGGCGGAATCCATCAATTCCGGCCTATTGCGGATTTTGCAGTGGCGGAATCCATCAATTCCGACCAACCGCGAGTTTAGAATAATAAAGAATTATTTCGGTTTCATCCAACTTCTATACGATCGTATTGGCGATAGTTGAGACCTCCGACCATGCACAAATTTGGTAGATCCTACAAAGAATTCAAATCAGTAGACTCCGCAAACAAGTTTTTCATCCTGATTTGTATGGATAATGTGGGGGAGAGTTTTGAGGCAAAGGAGTATTTGAATTTGGTAATTGGTTCACACTAATTGTGTGTTGTGTGTACGTAATTTGTGAAAAGAAGAGAGAAAAAAATTAACATGGAAATCCTTGATAATAGGATTGCAAAGAGAAGAAAGTTTACGTGTTTTTTTTCTTCCTTCTTATTCTCTCTTTAATTCTTCTCATTGTTTCTTTTTTTTAATCCTTCCCTTCTGCTCTTTTTTTTACTGTCTCTCCCCTCCCCTTTTTTAACAAAATAGAGTTTAAATAGAATTAGGATTGGGCAGTTGTAGTGATAACTACCAATAACTATCATAACTGCCTAATTATCTATTTAAAATATATATACTTTTACTTTTTTTCTTTTTCTCCTTTGCAGGATATTTAGCAAGCAGAACATACACAACCTTTTTTTTTTTCTTCAAATCTCCACTTTTATTTTGCTTAAATAAATTTCTTTTTATTTTTCTTTTCTTTTCATACCTTAAAGACTTAAGGCATCATTTATACATTTTATATACAACCCAACATATAAAACAAATTTCTTCGAGGAGAAATTCATTATTTATTTATTATTTTACAAATAATAAATTCGTTAAAATTTAGGGTCAAACAGATGCCCCCAAACTTTGGACGCATGGACTTTTGAATGCGTTCAAAGTTTGTCTTATATATGGAGTTTAACTAGTAAACCCAACTTATGGAATTTTCCAAAATTTTAATTTTTTTTTATTGGGGTGGCTGCATCTAACAATTACTTATAGTTAGACTGCCTACGTACCTTCTTGTTGAAGGATCAAGCCGTTCATAGTTCTTTCTGAACCGATTACATTTTCTTATTATGTAATTTCATTTTTATACTTAATGCACTATGGATGAAATCCGGACCCACCTTCGATGAAGGGTTGTCCAAATATTAATCCATTTATATTGTGCGTTTTTTTTTTTAATCTCATTCATGCGCATCACTGAAACAACAAGAACCCACCTTCTATGAAGGGTTGCTCGAGTCATCTCGACAATCATTTGCGTGTGAGATTTTTCCTTCTTGTTCTTTTTTTTTTCCTTTTTTTTTTCTTTTTTTGGGTGACTGGATTCGACACATATGTATTACTTTTGTATCGAATTTCCTACGTATCCTTTATTAGGAATCAAGTCTTGACGTAGTTCTTTTAGCAAGGTTTGACCATCAATTGATTCTTCAAGACCCTCCGGACCGTGATGCACACCGGTTTAAGGGCATTGGCGATTATATTCTTTCTCATTTATTGAGAACCATAGTTATTTTCACACCATCAACATCTAAAGGAGCTTCCGACCTTTGATCTTCTTGTGTTTCCACACATTAATCCTTTTCACACAAATTTTCTTGCATGTAGGATCAACAGTATCTTCAAGCCTTTGGAACACTGAGACTTGAGGTGCCCCAGTTACGGGAGTTTCATCGAGCCTATCAAATACCGACACTTGTGGTGTTGTCACCGCATCTTCTAGAAACATTTGTTGCTCTTCTGGTGTCAATATTTCCAGCTCTATAATCTTTGCTGTCAAAAATCCTTCTTCTTGGGAGATTTGTAAATTGATACAAGTGTCCTTGTCCAAATTCTTTTGTAAGGTTTTCCTCTGCGGAAAGGACATCCGTCTTTGTATTTTGATCTTATGATTTTTTTATAGGTTAACGGATGAGGTCTTGTAGCAAGAACTTGAGGTCTTTCCTTTCAAAACCACTCCTTTACTCTCATCTTTGTCATCTCCGAAAATTTTGCGAATGACCACATTTTTCTTTGGTATAGACTGATCAATCTTCCGGAGTGGACAAGTATAACTTGTCATGAGAGATTGCATTATCCTCTCAACAGAGGTTAAAGGATTTTCGCCTACCTTTCTCTTATTTTTTGGTTTATATTTGAATAACACCTTAGGCTGTATGTTTTCGCCGTTGCTTCCCCTTGGGCTCATATTGGGTGTTTGATCCATCTCTTTGATCAATTCTTCCTTTGAAAACCCCATGCCACTATTGAATTTCTGTGGGGGGTCTATTTGGCTCAAAGCTTATGCCTTTGTAGAACTTAGCATCGGCGTAGTTGACATTCTCCCCGTGAAAAGGGTTTGAATCTCCCTGAATTGTTCTTTCATTTTCTTCATCATCTGTGTATTTCAAACACTGATGAAATGTGGAGACGATGGATTTATTTGTATGTAACCATGGTCGTTCGAGTAGGGAATTATATGAGGTGTTTGCATCAATCACATGAAAAAGGGCGTCCTTGTAAAGGTCATCTAACAACACCTTTAAAGCTATAGTGCCCATGGCTTTTTGCCCCACTTGGTTAAAACTTTGAATTATGAGTAAGGTAGGGGACAGCTGTTTGGAGGTCAACCCCATTGTTTTCAAAGTCTTAAACGGAAGGAGATTTACTGCTGATCCACAATCAAGCAGGATGCGATTGATCTTGGTATCTCCAATTATTCCCGTGATATACAAAGGCCTATTATGATGCTCCTCTCCTAATTGTAGATCTTCGTCAGAGAATGTGATGCAGGCCATGCATGAAGCACATTGGATTATCGGAGCCAATGAAACTTCATCAACTTCAACCGGATTGACCTTATCCTTATAATCTTCGGATCTGTAAGGGCTTGGATGAGTGCGTTTCTCAAATCTTTTGACATTTGCAATGCATCATACACACTTAAACGTGGCGGGATGAGTTTTAGGTGGTTTATCACATCATATTTGACCCCTTCTTTTTGAGGTACCTTTTGAGTCAAAGTCAGCCCTCTAGGAGTATATTCTTTTTTTTGTTCCTCCTTATTATTTCGGGCTGGCTTGGGAAATCCCTTATCAACATTTTCTTCAAGAGTTGATGCTTTCGAGCCCTCTTTAATTGTTGATTCTTTCTCCTTTCCTTTCGTTACCGGAGGAGAAAGTTGCCGTCCAGAGCGAAGAGCAACTGTATCTACTTCCGACTGTTCCTCTTCACAAACATCTTCCCAAGAGACCATACGAGATTGAACGGTTTCTTCATCCCAAGAATCTTCTTTAGTTGAGAACTCATCTTTGATGATTTTCTCTGGGATGAAATCTTTCAAAGTAATGGGTACTCGCTCGGGTTGAGTGTACTCATCCTCGAGATTTGCCCATGTTTTCTTTTCTTTCTTAACTTTTTTGCTCTTATTATTATTTTTCTTGTTTCTCTTCTTTCTCGTGTCGCTTATACTAGCCTTTGGTTGGATTACACATCTAGTGAATATTTGTTGAGGCTTTCTTCGACCGGCACAAGTTTGCCATTCAAAGTCACTATCATAACAATCGTCATCGTCCTCGACTGAAAACCGTACAGGTATTGCCATTAGAGGTAGAGAAACTGTCGGAATTTGTAGTGGGATTTCCAAACTTTCTTCTTCTATTATGACCGAGTTGGTGGCTTCTATGTCTTCCAATGTAGAAATTGTATTTGATGAAGCTTTTGGAGCATGTCAAGGTACTCCTTCAATCTCGATCTCACCTTTGTTTACCATCCTTTCAACAATATCTTTAAAGACATAACAATCTTTGATTGTGTGACTAATAAGTTGATGGAATGGGCAATAGTTTGGGTCGCCCGTTTTGCCAATCTCTCTAGGCCTTTTTGGCTCTGGAAGAGTTATGAGTTTAGCGGTCATCAATTCGTCAAATATCCCTTGAACGTCATTATCATCGAAGGGATATTTCTTTTTCTTTCTTTCTTCAAGAGTAAGAGTCTTATTAAAATCTCTTGATTTATTTTTCTTGAGAATTAGAGCTACGTCCAATTGAAGACTTTTTGTCCGATTTAATGAAAGTCGCCATGGAATCACTCTCCTTTTGAGATCTTTTGACCTCGTCTCTTCTATTATCACTAGCATGAGGTCGACTGATGCTTTTTGAACGGCGTGTGAGTTGTCTTTCTACATTACACGCTTTTGAGACCAAAGCACTAAATGACGTTGGCTCAGCACTTCCAACATGAACTGCCAATTCTGGCAATAGATTATTTGTGCACATTTGAACACATGCTTGTTCACTTAGTTTTTCTGGACACTGTAACCTAAGACTTCTCCATCTCACAATGAAGTCACTAGCGAATTCATTGGGCCTTTGAAAGGTGTTTGCAAGATCCATGATTGACACCTTGGTTTTAGAGCTGACAAATTGAGCTAGGAACTCCGTTTGAAGATCATCCCAT
Source organism: Fagopyrum tataricum (assembly GCA_002319775.1). Lineage (NCBI taxonomy): Eukaryota > Viridiplantae > Streptophyta > Magnoliopsida > Caryophyllales > Polygonaceae > Fagopyrum > Fagopyrum tataricum. The sequence continues at coordinate 37,860,106 of CM008280.1, read as the reverse complement.
GTTTGGATGGACCTTGGTTGAAGTTGCGTATACCAGGTAAATGACGATCCTCTTAGTGATTGTACAAACTGTCTAATGAGTAATGCATCTTCAAGTGCCGTTTCACCGCATTCTGAATAGAAATGCGCTAAATGTTCATGTGGTGATCTATGAATCCCGTCAAACTTATCAAAGTTTGGCCTTTGATATCCAGGTGGAAACAGAATTTGGTCATAGTGTGCTGGATATGGCTTTCTATATCCAACAACAGGAGGGTTTTGGGATATTTGAAACTCCTTAATCCCTTGGGCGATCATCTCTCGGACTTCTTGTGGAGAGATGGATTGGTTGTTGTGTGAGCCATCGTGGCTTGTTCCTATATGCTCACACAAGTTTCCATGGGTTTGAGTTTCTGCTTGAGCTACGAGTGATGCTATTTGAGCATCCTTCTCAGCTATCTGTTCTTGTAAATTTCGAAGTTGTTCTTCCATACTAGTGGTTTCAGTGTTCAACACTGGCATGCTATTTGCTTCATCTTGATGACCAATGCATTTCTTTTTGATACTGGTCATAGGTGGAAACTCTTCTTCTTGAAATAGAGTGGTCTTGTCTCCGTACAAAGGAGAGAAAGTGCTTTCTTCTGATAAGTGTAACGCCCGGAATTTTATTAATTTTATTCCGGACTTAGAGCACTTTATAGTTATTCCGTAATCCCGAGATGCCGAGAGCCGGGATTTATTCCTAAGAAAAATCCCAAGCCGACTCGTCGTTTTCCTCTTTTTCCGCGTTCCGACCCTTCGTTCCGGGTTAAAAATGCCAAGGGGTCATTTCCGACCCCTCGGTCCGTGTGAGGGACAAGAGGTCAGCTGACCCCTTGATCCCCACACCCACTTTTCAGATTCTTGTCTCCCTCTCTCCTCCTTGACTCCTTCCTCACGTTAGTTTTCCAATTCACTCTTCCACACTCAACTCTTCTCCTCTCTTTTGCCTCCCTTCTCCCTTGGTGTTGAAGATCCCTGTTGTGGACTACAGAAGGAGATTACAGGCTTTGGTAAGCTCTTCCCTCTCCCTTCCCCTTCTTCCTTACTGTTCTTTCCCTTCTTCTTCCTTCCTCCTTCATCCATGGCCATGGATGAAGCTTGGAGAGGTTTTCACTCAACTCTTTGCATGTCTAGGTTCTTAGCTCGTTTAGGTCAAGGAGAGGTGTCTAAGACCCGTGGTGAGTGTTTGGAGAAGATCCAGCAAGAGAAGAAGGACTTTGGAGCCAAGGATCCAAAGTCGAAGACGAAGAAGACGACGTTCTGCGCAGAACCCGCGGGGCGGCTTAGCACAGCCGCGGGAGCGGACGGGTGCGGGAGCAGCAAGGCAAGGCCGCGGGTACGGCGTGACAAGGACGCGGGCGCGGCTCGGCACTGCCGCGGGTGCGGCTCGTGACAAGGCGCGGGCGCAGCTCGGCACAAGGTGCGGGCGCGGCTCCTGGCAGGCGACGCAGTCCTCCGCGGATGCGGCTCCTAGTTCCGCGGGGGCGGCTCCTGTGTCCGCAGGGGGCGCCAACTTGACTCCGCGGCTGCGGTTTCGGTAACAGTAGGTCCCTCCTCTCCTTCAACCCTCGTTCATTCCTTAGATTTGTTGTTGATTCATGTAGTAGCATGCCTAGGATGGATCTAGATTAGTGTGGGATGACATGTAGTGTTTATGGACCTAGGAGCCGTTAAGGCTCGATATATGTGATCGTATGAGCATGTGAGCATGATGGATCTTCTAGGCTAGCTTGTGCCACTTGGGTTGAGGACTAACATCTTTGAGGTTATGAACTGTTGGGTGTTACTTTCATGTGTGGAGAGTGTGATGAGCATGATAGACCTAGTAGGCTTTTACTCGTTCTTGGGTTTTGAGTATGATCATATGAGAGTTAGTAGGTTGTTGAGATATCTCCTCATGCGTTGAGTGAGATGTGAGTATGAGAGGTTCTAGGATGTGGTCCTAGAATGGGAGTCAAATGATCTTACGTAGATCATTTCTGTAGAAGTCTTAGACTTCTTGAGTTGAGCGGGTTTTGATGATTACCTTGTTGTGAGCAGGTTGTGTGCGTCTTCCCAAGGGAAGCAAGGGCGTTTGTGATTTAGCATTGGGACGAGGTAAGTCTCCGGACGTACTTAGCTCGTACTCTATGTATTAGCATTGATGTGTGTTTGGTGATGTGTGTTTATGCTATGGTTATAACAATGAAACCGGTAATTAGGACCACCGACCTTATGTGTATTTTGGCCCAAGTGTATGATAACGGGTTGTGACCTCTTGCCTAGGCTCTGCGTGAAGTCTAGGGGGATCTCGGCGACTGGCCCGGCGGGTGATATTGTCGGGTGGATCCGTACCATTCTTGCCGGAAGGGGGGACCGGGGCGAGACCACGGTGGTTCTCGTGTCACAAACCGAAGTTGAATTAGAACGGGATACGACTTAATAATAAAAAGATAATAAACCGGATTGTGTGTTTTATGTTTTGTGTTATGTATGTGTTTGTGCCTTCACCGCTTTTCTAATGCTTCGAATATGAGCTAACGGTTTTAAACCGTGGTTGTAGATAACTTGCAGGTTAGGAACGCCGCCGAGTGAAGTGGAGGAGTGGACAGCCGGGGTCTCCGTACATTATAGGACGGGGGCGTTTTTGGGTTATGTTTCATATCGTTAGTTGTGGATGTTATTGTATGTTTAGATTTCCGTATTGGGTTATGTCTTTTTGAGGACTCGGCTGAGTTTCCACGTTGTATTCTTACCTTTCAGTCTTTTGCATACATTATAAACGTTTTTGAGTTTTACCTTTATTTGTGCCTTGTTGGAAAGGTCCGGTGAAATTGTTGTCAGGCTAAGGGTCGGGACCCATTGTGAGGTCTCGCCCGTAGCACCCCGAGTCCTGCGGATTTGGGGTGTTACAATAAGCTTCCCGATCTTGTCATAGGACGGGATGACGGAGATGGTGTCCTTAAAACTGTATCAGCATAGGACATCTCAAAGATTTTGACCTTGTAATGGGACCTATGTAGGTCTGTGGTCCATCATCTTGTGAAGTTGCTTTATTTGTGTTTGACGAGACCCTCTTTTTTACAAGGGTCTGTGGAACTTGAACAACCTGCTTGTCTTCTTGAATCTTTTTAGACTTTATAGATTTGATTTGCTTGGCTTTAGATGCCTTTGATAGACCCTCTTCATAAGAAGTCATATTCACTTCAACGAAACCTCCAATGAAGATGGGGATAAACCCAATATGTATTTGGGCCGGTAAAGCAACTTGAGGAGTCCTTGTTGGACCTCTTTGTTTTGTTAGATCATGCTTTGCCTCGCCCAAAGTTTTCTTTACTAACTCTAGGGCGGTAGATCGTGCAAGTCGACGAAGCACCTTTGGCCTTTTGGACCCGTTCTTGTGAGTACTTCTTTTAGGCTTAGCGATTTTTGAAGTAGAGTGAATCCCCTTAACCCCCTCATCGGTCTTGATGACTTGGATAGTGGGCTTGCAAGGGTACCAATTGTTGGCTTGGTGCCGCTGGTACCTGGACCCATCTTACCAATAGCTTGGTACATGTTTGGCTTCTGATGAGTCGGCTTAAAAACATGAGGCTTCATGCCCCTCTTGTTTGTCACCATTGTAGGTGGATTTGGTATCCACCCATGAGTGATTTTCTCTTCCGGGACTCGAAGGGCTCCGAAAGAGTTCCTTAACGGGATTTCTGCAGTGATTGATCCCGAGTGACTTGAAAAGCATTTCAAATAATCTTTTCCTCATCATTTGGCCTCCCTTGATAACGAAGGTTGCGGGAAGCTCGTTAAACTTGATTGTTGCTTTTGGTGCCATTTCTGTTCCTTCAACCAAAATAAATTTAATATTAGTATAAATATTACTAAGAGATGAAAAGGAAAATTAGGTCCCACTGGGCGTGCCAAAAATATGTTGAGGAAAAATGTGTATAAATTTCCCAAAACATTATTTCATTTAATTTTAAAGATATTTTAGTTCGACCCTATTTTTTACCCTCTTGATTGGAAGTAATATTAATACCAAATATTTAAGGGTTTTTATTAATTGGGTTGCACCCGGTTATTTTTCGGGTTGGCTACGTATCTCTTTAAAGAGAATCAAGCCTTACGTAGTTCAGTTGGTTTCATGCATAAGAGGATATAATCTAGACCCACCTTCTATGAAGGGTTGTCTAAATATAACCCAACTATCACTTGCATTGTTTATGTTTCCGATCATGCATCACAAGGATAAGATTAAACCCACCTTCTATGAAGGGTTGCTTAACTCTCCTAATATCATGTGCATGATTAGGAAATTTATTTTTATTTCTTTAGTTTATAATTTGGTGTTTGATAAAATTTGGGATTTGATTTTAGACTTTAACTTTTATATAAAAGTCAAAGATTTATTTTGTAGTTAAACTCGACGAGCGAATGCTTTATATCGAGTTTAGATTTATTTGATGATTTTGGTTTAACTTCAAGATTTGTTTCGGAGTTGATTTATTTTGGAAGGTGCGATTGAATCCAATAATGGACTCCTACGTAACTCAAAAAGGAGCATCAAGTCATAATGTAGTTCTGGAATTTTTATTTTATTTTATTTGTGACTTTATTTATATTTTCAAAGTCAATTTCACATATGTGCTTGAATATTTTTGTGGTTAAACTCGATGAGCGGAAGCTTTGTATTGAGTTTGGGAATATTTGAGAATCTCATATTTTATGTCCAAGGTGTGACTTAAATCATTTTTACTTGGACGGGACGACTAAATCCGATTTGATTTAATACCGGATTTCCTACGTAGCTCGGAAAGAGCATCAAGTCCTAACGTAGTTCTTTAACTGAAAATTTTATATTCTGTCTTTATACTTTAATTTTATTTGAAAATCAAAATATGTTTGTGATTGAATTTAATACATATGTGTTTTGTATGAAATTTCCTACGTATCCGTTTTAACGGAATCAAATCTTACGTAGTTCTTGATGAAATATTTGAATTTGGTTTGCGACTGTACCCGATAAATTTTATAATCGAGTTACCTACGTAGCCATTTAAGAGGCGTCAAGTCTTGACGTAGTTCTTAACGAAAATTTTATATTATGACTTTATATTTTAATTTTATTTGAAAGTCAAATATATTTGCGATTGAATTCGATACGTATTTGTTTTTGTATCAAATTTCCTACGTATCCGTTTTAACGGAATCAAATCTTACGTAGTTTTGTAGAATTTAAACAAGATATTTACTTGTTCTTTGACCTTGGACTTATGGTCATTTTATTATAAACCCAAAACTATGTTCATACATAATGAACACTTTTATTCAGTGAATTATTTTGGTGTTTATATAGATTTATTTACATACACATGATGTTGCACAAAGGTTTCTGAAAGATGAATAGAACTCCTTTTTTATTTTAAGTTCTTTCTCACCCCTTTAATTTCTTTTATGTAAGAAAACCCTCATATTTAATCACCCATTTAATGGGTTAGTTAATTCCTATTAATTAGGATTTGAATTCCAACAACAATTTGATTTAATTTAGAAAATCTGCTATTCGTGAAAAGAAAGGTAAATATTTTTCCTCCTTTTTTTCTTTACCTTATAAAATTCTTAAATAAGGGAACTTATATATTTTCTCCTTAAGAGAATTATAGCCAAAGTGCATTTGACTTTTTAAAAAAAAGAGATTAATGTATTTGACTTTTTTTTTACCCTTCTCTGATGCGTTCATTTTCATTCTTTCTTTCCCTTTGCGTGTGCTTGCACTTCTCTGTCTTCTTCATGAAAATGTTTTATGTCTTTTACAGAAGAATCTGGGCGTTTAGAGGACGACGACCAACACCGGCGAATAAATTTTAACTCGCCCACTTTTGATTGCCACCGTAATGAAACCGAACGGTTTGGTTGCAGTGGCGGAATCCATCGGTCATGCAGCGGCAGAGAGTGGTACTTTTCTAACTTAGGACTTATTCGACAGGAAGTGCCGATCATGTTGACACTCAATAGAATCTTGCTTTCAAGACACAACTTGTTTGGATTTTGGCCATTTTTTTTAATCATATCCACAAAAGAATTATTGAAAGGGCAATATATAAGGTTTCCATCTCATTAAAGATTATGTACCGGAGAAGAGGAGATCTAATATGATTTTAATTATCAAATCTCTAATTATAGTCCCTATTAAATAGGAAACAAATTAATTACCTCCTCAATGCTAGGAGTCTTTACCGTCAAAATCATTTATTTATAAACCCTTTTTTATTATAGCTTTTTTTTGTTTTTATATTCATTCTGGAGTCTTTCTTCTTTTCTTCTTTTATATTCCTCTTTTTTTATGTCCATGTCACCACAGAGGAAGTGTAGAAGATTTGCAGAGGACTTCAAAGCCATCCTGCTAATTGTATATATACTCTTATTAAGAACTTTTTTCATGTGCATACTTCAGTCTCGATCGTCGTTATCGTACATGAACCAAATGGTTCGGTTGTAGCGGAGGAATCCATCAATTCCGACCAACTACGGGCTTTGCAACGGTGGAATCCAACAATTCCGACCAACCGCGAGTTGTTGCAGCGGTGGAATCCATCAATTCCAACCAACTGCGGGTTTTGCAGCGGCGGAATCCAACAATTCCAACCAACTGCGGGTTTTGCAACGGCGGAATCCATCAATTCCGGCCTATTGCGGATTTTGCAGCGGCGGAATCCATCAATTCCAACCAACGGCGGAATCCATCAATTCCGGCCTATTGCGGATTTTGCAGCGGCGGAATCCATCAATTCCGACCAACCGCGAGTTTAGGATAAAAAAGAATTATTTCGGTTTCATCCAACTTCTATACGATCGTATTGGCGATAGTTGAGACCTCCGACCATGCACAAATTTGGTAGATCCTACAAAGCATTCAAATCAGTAGACTCCGCAAACAAGTTTTTCATCCTGATTTGTATGGATAATGTGGGGGAGAGTTTTGAGGCAAAGAAGTAATTGAATTTGGTAATTGGTTCACACTAATTGTTTGTAGTGTGTACGTAATTTGTGAAAAGGAGAGAGAAAAAAATTAACATGAAAATCCTTAATAATAGGATTGCAAAGAGAAGAAAGTTTACTTGGTTTTTTTCTTCGTTCTTATTTTGTCTCTTTAATTCTTTTCCTTGTTTCTTTTTTTTAATCCTTCCCTTCTGCTCTTTTTTTTTTTACCGTCTCTCCCCTCCCCTTTTTTAACAGAATAGAGTTTAAATAGAAATAGGATTAGGCACTTGTAGTGATAACTACCAATAACTACCATAACTGCCTAATTATCTATTTAAAATATATATACTTTTACTTTTTTTCTTTTTGCTCCTTTGCAGGATATTTAGCAAGCAAAACATACCCAACCTGTTTTTTTTTCCCTTCAAATCTCCACTTTTATTTTGCTTAAATAAATTTCTTTTTATTTTTCCTTTCTTTTCACACCTTAAAGACTTAAGGCATCATTTATACATTTTATATACAACCCAACATATAAAACAAATTTCTTCGAGGAGAAATTTATTATTTATTTATTATTTTACAAATAATAAATTCGTTAAAATTTAGGGTCAAACAATCTCAAAGACAACAATCACATTGTCAATAACAAGACGTCCCAGATCAAAACCACTTTGGGAATCCAATATCAACTCGCCAAGACATCTTCTAAGCCTACTAGCGAGAACTTTTGAAAATTTTTTGTAAATCACATTACATAAGCTAATGGGAAAGAAGATCCCCATACTCACTAAGTTATTAACGTTTGGGTTAAGGGAAAATAAAATTATTATAAATAGGCAGAGAAAAAGGCGTTCCTTCAAATAAATTAATGATAAGCAGGGGGATATCAATACCGACGATGTCCTAATGTTTTTGAAGGAAAAGCATTGGGATACCATCCAGTCTTGGAAACTTTGTTGGTTGCATGTAAAATAATTATTTCTTAACTTCATCATGCTCAACTTTACGAAGCTCCAAATTATTCGTATCATCCGATTTATTGAAATTGGTCATTACCAAGAAGACCAAATCATCGTTTTTAGAAAGGAAGAGCTTCCGGAAATAGTCAGTGGCTACTTTAGCCTTCCTAGTTGAGAATCGCAATGACATACCATCATCATCAACCAATTTGGAGATATTGTTTTGTTCTCCCGTCGGTTGGCCTTCTAATGGAAGAAAACAATATTATGATCACCACATCTCCGTTCATTTGTCTTTGCACATTGATGCTACATAATCTCATATTGAACCATTAGTTTCCACTCATCCTCTTCAAGCTTTTTCTTACATTGGACCGTAACACCATCAACACCATGTACCCGAATGTCGCGAGGGGTGCGTCTGATCCTTCTTAGTTCACGTCCAATATTCCCGAACATGTCACGACTCCAATCCCTCAAAAAATATCGTTGTAGCGAGCCAATTTTCCCTCAACTTCCGGCTCAACCCTCAAACTCTCTGGATCGCACCATGCGTTCTTAGTGATCTCAACACACCCCTCATCTTGAGTCCAAAATAGTTGATAAAATATGTGATTAAGACTTGCCACCAAAACAACCTATCTCAACCAAGATAATATTATCGAGTAATTAAATAATTTAGTTCCTAGATACGAATATGGTAGACCAATAAGCTACAAGTAGGTGTATAAGGTTAAGGAAAGCCCAAATCCTAGTGATCTCCGAGGTTTAAGGTAGGACTTGTATCCCATGGTTTTAACATAAGAATGTTTATATATCTTAATCGTAATATATTACATTTGTTAAAATATGTATTATCATGTTTTACATTATAATTTGTATATATTTAAAATATCGGATTATCTAAATGTAAAAATTAAATGACAAAGCATATATTATATATATTTTTTTTTAAAAACTCAACTTAAAAATCTATATAATGTAATCTTCTAGCACAAAAATAGTATACAAAGTTATGTTTGTTTATACCATCATCTTTTTTTTATAACTCGTATCATAATTTTATTAAGAAACTAAATCAAATAACAATGAAAACAATTGACTTTGTATAAATTAAGACATACAACCAAATCCGATGTGACTGGATATGGTGGTGACATGTGTAGAAATCTTTAATGGTTTAATGTGGTTATGATATGTGGCAAAATTCAATATGACTTAATGTGGCGATGACATGTGGCATTATACACTTTTGTTTTAGTATTATATGTTAAAATCTTGTAACGTCAAATAAAATAATTTTAAGTCAACGATAGTTTCTCATTAAATGACTAATAATTTTAATGTGGAATCGATACTTCTAATCCATACACACGGTACATTTTTATACTTTTTGGTAGAAAATATTAAAATTATTTCTACTATATAAATTAAAATTACTTTACATATGAATAATCTTAATTAAGTGAAAAAAGGTTAAAATTATATTCATCATATTAAGATTACATGTGGTAAAATGGTAGTTCTACAAAAGAAATTATTAAACCAATAAATCATGTATAGTTTTAATTGGTACAAAATAAGATAAGATCAATCTCTATTTATAAATGGCAACAACTTTATCATCATCACCATAAATAAAATAAAAAATATGTCAAAAACTGATGTGGCACAACCTAGAGAAGACACATGGAAAAAATATGACGTGGCTTAACGTGGGGATGTCATGTGGAAAAATCCGAGCTGACTTAATGTGAGAACGAAAACTAGACATAATTACTTATGATGTTTTAGTATTATATAGTATCCATTAGAATCTCATAACTCATCAAGTGTTGATGAGGAGACTCCAAATCCATCCCTCCAAACTGATTCTGGCGAATCATTTTGAGTACCTACGGTCGCAACTCATGCTCATGGGTTGCGGGATCTCCAAAGTTAACTCCAAGACGTTTAATTCTTTGGGCAGGATCCATGCATTGTCCGAGTGTTTGTGGATGATCCACAATAGGCTCGTATCGGACAGGCCTGAGAGGTGCAGGAGGTGGTACAAAACGTGGAAGAGGAGGTGGAACGACGCGGTGTGCGTCTTCCGGGACGTCCTCCTGCACGTTTACCACATGTTGTGGAGCGGCTCTTCCTTCCTTCTGAAGACGAAGCATCTCTCTAACGTCAGCTCTAAGTTGCTCCATCATCTGTGTAGTGGCTGCCTCTCTCTCTCTCTTGATGCCGCTCTCTCGGCTTCTAGCTCTTCTGCGGTAGCTTTCAATTCCGCTTCATAATCTCTTGCTTGAAACATCTTTGATGCTTTCAAATCTCTAAGTTTCTGTCTCAGTGTCTTCTCAGGCTCGGAATCAAAAGGAACTAGTTCTTTTGAACTCCGAGTCCCTCGCATACACCGTGAAAAGTACCAAGTGTCTTGATAATGTCAAAGAAAAAAAAAAGCGAGATCAAAAGTAAAAGAAAGACCTATAATATAATGAATCAACTAACAAAATCAAATAAATAGTCCCCGGAAACGGCGCCAAAAACTTTTTCGCAGGTTTTACACACCCTATAAACCCCTATCAAAGATAGACAAGAAATCACAGGATGCACAAACCCGAAGCAATGTCTTAAATATATAATCTCGTGATATCTACTCTGAATTGCAGCGAACCCACAATGTATGGATCAATCGCAATAATGAGCAATTATTCTGAGGTCGATCTCATGGACTAACTCAGATGACAATGAGAATGATGTAGAATAGTATAAATCTAGAATAAGAAGGGGATTGGAAAAGAAAGGGAAGAACTTCAAAAAGGTTTTGAAGGTTTTGGTGGATTCACAATCAATTATTCTGAATTGATTGAAAATCAAATGCAAACAAAGAAAAACAAACAAATGAAAATGGAAAGAAATGTAGTTCCAAGAATTCAAGATCATTATTTATACACATTGGACTTAGGATTATGGATTCTCACGTGGCATATATATAAGGTTGAAGAGCTCAGGATGAATGTTTTTTAATCTATGCTCTTTTACATTGACGTCTCAAGAACATAAAGGTCCGTAGCCTAATACCTATAGCTTTCAAGGTAAAGAGGGAGAAATAAACAAATAAACCTTATTCTTTCAATCAAGGAAACACAATAACCATTTACAATTACGTCTCAGGAACTATTGCCTTAAAGGAAGGAATGATGACACATTCGTTCCAATAAAGGTTAAACCTTTATTGCCTAGAAACAAGTTCTCTTATGTATCCAAATAGGAATATCTCAATTATGACTCAATTCCTACTTATGTTAAGGTGGTTTGAATTGAGTCTAAATCTGCAAAAACCAAACCTTTTCATAGGATTTAAAGCGATTCATACAACCTATTATAAAGAACAATCAATCCATCATAGTCCAAATTATAAACAATTCTCTAACTACCTTGGAATCACATAAGGTTTTTAGCTAACAATATTCATATCAAAACTTGAATTCAAAATGATAAATGAAAGCAAAGGAATTAACGAAGAAAAGGGAATGAAGAAAGAACCAAGCTTTATTGAATCTCAAAAACAAACTTGTCTTCCACTTGAAAATCTCTAAAAAAAACTCTAACAAACTGAAAAGACTGGATCTTCCTCTAACAAAGGTGAAACAAACGGAGAAGAAGGTTAGGATAAGAATTCTCCTTTCAACAATCGAACCTAAGCTAACTTTCTTCGACTAACAAAACACAAAACCGGACGAATGAGCATAAATCGAGCTCTCATTTCAGTTTCGGAACCTTGCTTTTATAACCTAAAACCCGTCGAGAGACGTGGGTTGGGCTAAAAGTTCGAAATAAAAAAAAAACCGACGCTCAGGGAAGAATCTCGGTCAGGATCTCGGCCGAGATAGTGTCGGTGCCGAGATTTTGACTTCGTACTTCAGCGTCATGGGGATCTCGGTCTGGTCACCCGAGATCTCGGTCGAGATGTTGACCGAGGTTTTTACAACAGAGACTCCAATCTCGACCGAGGTATATGGATCGATGTCCTTCACTTCGGGTACCTTGTCTCGTTTACTCCAAATTCGTCGTCTTCTCCTTTCCTATGCTCGTATGACAGTTCCTAAGCATCCACTCCGAGGCTTGATCCTCAAATGCATTGTTTTAGCTCCAAAACACGCAAAAATACCTACAAAGTAACCAAAAGCGTGTGTAGACATCCATACTTGCAAAGTAACAGTAAACAAGCATAAAAGACACAAACTAAGGCTAAAACATGCATGCGGAAAGGGAAAAACTACCTAAATGCTCAACTAAACTAGGTCGTTAAATCATGTTATCAAAATACCCCATACTTATCCTTGCTTGTCTTCAAGCAAGTAGTAAATCCAAGATAAGATAACATGAGTTATCTATGCAAAACAAATATGAAAAACTCTTTTCGGTTGTGAGGTGCTTCTATACATGATCACTATCAAAGGTGTAGTTATATGGCTAAAGACATATTACAAATGAGCTCAAGTGAAATAGGCAAGTGAAAGAAAATAAAACTTTCCAAGGAATTCATAATCATCATAGAAATTTCAAATGCCTAATATCCCTGAAAATCAAGTTTAAGCCATTAAGTAAAATACATGTATACTTAGATCAAAAAGACTTAATGAAAAGGCCGTAGAAACGTGATCAAGGTAGGATGATATAGGTAATGTGTAATCCGGGAAGAAGACAACACAATGAACTCTTTCTCAACATCCATCCTTTCTTGCATTTTTCTTTTTCTTTTTTTTTTCTTTTGAGTGAAAGGCATTGGTGCAAAATAGCCGAAACCTTGGTGTTCGGTTTTCTTCACGTACCTCACACCAAAATGCACATACCAAAACAACTCATAGGGAATGTTTTTAAAACTAATTAGACTTTGGCAAGACACAAACACCCGATTATGTGAATGGTGCCGAGTTACTCATCCTCATAGCCAACAAACCCATTCAAAATATTTTGCATTCAAATCACATCTCATACATCACATTCAACTTCTTCACATAACACATAAGAACTTTTTTTCTTTTAAGCACACACCTTCAAACTTCAAATTCCTAATTCCCGGATAAGTCAAAGGAGGCAAATATGATCAATGTTTGAGGTGCTAAACATGAATAAGATAGAGAAGAAGAAGTACTCCAAATTGCCTAAATCATTCCTATGCAATATATAAGAACTCATCACATAGATTCAACTATCAATTTCAATTCAAACAAACATAAAAATTTCCATCAATCATATAAATTTTAAGTAAAGAAATCAATTCCTGCAAATACCATAGATCATTCAAACTAAAAATAATAATCAAAAGCAAATAACATACACCAAGTTTCATCATAGAGATCCCGTCAATGTCTTATGAAGCACAAATACACATTTTTTTTTGTTTTTTTCGATGCAAAACATAATAAAGAAACGTGTAACATAAACTGAAATTATTCAATGCAATAAAAAAAATATCGAAATATGCTAAAAGGGATTGTAAGTATCTTACTCCATATTTAAATCTCACATTGTCCCCAATTTGAAAAATAAGAAGGAATAAAAACAATACTATAAAAGATGAAGTAGGTCCTCTGGTGCGTCTACTCGAAAGGTGGAGGTGAATCACGAGGAAAGTGGATGTTGTTCGGGTCATAGAAATGCCTGAACATCTGGCGATATATGTCGCCGTACGGTCCCTCCGAAACAGAATAGCGTCTATCCTGCTCGGTCAGCCTCTTCTCTATCCTCTGCTGGCAAGTCTCTATCCTCTGTTGGCCACTCTCAAGCCTCTGCTGACCTAGTTGCAGTTGGTAGATGTAACCGGATAGCTGATCCATGGTAGGCGTTCCTTTGTGTATGGGTCTGGGAGCTCGTGAAGACGATGCTCCTCCTGCTGGCATACCCGTGGGACATGTACATGTACCTCTCATCCTAATCACAAAATCATCTGCCTCAACGGCAATCTCCATATCCTCATCCTCATCTCGGGCAACATCCTCATCATCAAACTGCCCTACACACTCCTACTCAGAACTCTCAAGATCTAAAGCCACCCTTCAGAATCTCCTATTCCTGATAGTGTACTCAAAACTCAACTTAATCCCATACACCTCATCCCAAGGCATGAGAACTCTAAAGGGTTGCTTTCCCTTCTGGATCAAGATCTTCCTATGAACTAGATGCCTCTTACCCACAACAACCGGCAAATTCGTGACCTCCAAATCAGAAAGATCGAGGTTAAGCCTCAAAGCAATATGGGTGATCAACCCACCCACACATATGTATCCGGCACTCTTGGACACCTTTTTCAGGTGCTCAAGCATCAAAGTAGCAGAGTCCGGGGTGTAATCATGAGTGATGCACCACAATACCAACAACTCACCAAGAAGAACCTTGTGCTATGTCTCACGGCGAGGTAACATCACCTCGCTCATAATCCTGTGGGCTAGTCTAAAGGATAAGTTCACAATGAACTTGCACTTGGCCTCTCTGGCCTTCCACTCACTAGAAAAGCCCATTGGATTAGAGATCTCGTGCACGAATGGACTCTGATCCACCGCACTATCAAGAGCAGATAACTCACTACGCGGAAAATGAAACAAATCCCCAAAGTCATCCTTAGACATTTCATAGTCATTGTTCATTAGCCTAAACTTCACACATTTACTTGTAACGCCCGAAATTTTATTAATTTAATTCCGGACTTGGAGCACCTTGTAGTTATCCCGTAATCCCGAGATGCCGAGAGCCGGGATTTATTCCTAAGAAAATCCCGAGCCGACTCGTCGTTTTTCCCTTTTTTCCGCTTTCCGACCTTTCGTTCCGAGTCGAAGTGACAAGGGGATATTTCCGAACCCTCGTTCCGGGCAAAAGAGGACAAGACAGCTGCTGTCCCCTCACTTTGCAGCCCTTGTCCCCCTCCCTCTCTCTCCTCCACTCTCTTTCACGTTAGAATCATCCCTCTTCCTTTCCTCTCATGGCTTCCTTGCTCTCTTCTCTTCTCTTCTTCCATTTGGTTGGGATCTTTGTGTGTGGACTGCAACAAAGGGATTCGAAGTCTGTTGGTAAGCTCCTTCCTCTCCCTCCTCTCTTCCTTGCTGTTTTTCCTTTCTTCTTCTTCCCTCCTTCATCCATGGCTATGGAGGAAGCTTTTGAGGAGTTTTTACTCAAATCCTTGCATGCATAGGTTCTTAGCTCGATTAGGTCGTGGAGAGGTGCCTAAGATCAGTGGTGGGTGTTTGGAGAAGTTCCAGCAAAAAAAGAAGGACTTTGGAGCCAAGGATCCACGATCGAAGACGACATTCTACAACACGACCGCGGGGGTTGATCATCACGCCCGCGGGCGCGGCCGGCCGCAGGGGCGGATCGGCACAGCCGCAGGAGTGGCTCAGCACCGCCGCAGGGGCGGCTCGGCATGGCCGCGGGGGCGGCGGCAGACCAACCACCCAGCACAGCCGCGGGCGCGGCTCGGCATGGCCGCGGGGGCGGCTCCGTGGCTCCAGGACTCGACGGCCGCGGGGGCGGCTCCCTTCCGCCGCGGGTGCGGCTGGCAACGCCGCAGGGGGCGGCCTCTGGTTACGCAGGGGCGGCTCCTGCTCCGCCGGTGCGCCAGCTTGACTCCGCGACTGCGTTTCTTCGGCAGTAGGTTCCTCCTCTCCTTTCCTCTTCGTTCCTTCCTTAGTGTTGATGTTGGATCATGTTAGTAGCATGCCTAGGATGAATATAGAGTAGCTTGGAATGCCACTTAGTGGTTCTGAACCTAGGAGCCCTTAAGGCTCGATGTAAGTGATGGATATGAGCATGTGAGCATGATGGGCCTTCTAGGCTAGCTTGTGCCTCTTTGTTTGAGGATTACTCATGTGGAATTATGGAATATTGTGGGATATTGCATGTGTTGAGAGTGTGATGAGTATTTGGGACCTAGGATGCGTTTCCTAGTTTGAGGGTTAGGTGATCTTGCGTAGATCACTAGAGTGAAGTCTAAGACTTCTTGAGTGTGAGTATGTATTGATATGCATATCTCTTGTGAGCAGGTTGTGGGCTTCCTCCTTAAGGAAGCAAGAGTGTGGTTGACTTGGGTTTGGTGACGAGGTAAGTCTCTGGACTTACTTAGCTCGTATTTTTCGTATTAGCATTGATGTGTGTTTGGTGGCGTGTGTTTATGTTCTTGTTATAACTATTAAACCGGTAAATAGGACCACCGACCTTATATGTATATTTTGTCCCAAGTGTATGATAACGGGCGGTGACAATACTGCCTAGCCTTGCGTGGGTCTAGGGGATTCTCGGCGACTTGCCCGGCGGGTTAGATGGTCGGGTGCATCCGTACCATTCTTTGCCGGTGGGGGGACCGAGGCGAGACCACGGTGGTTCTCGTGTCACAACCGAAGTTGAATTAGAACGGGATACGACTTAATGATGTAAAGATAATAAAACGGACTTGCGTGTTTTATATTATGTGCTATGTATGTTTTTGTGCCTTCACTGCTTTCTAATGCTTAGAATATTAGCTAACGGTTTTAAACCGTTTGTGTAGATGACTTGCAGGTTAGGGATGCCTCCGAGTGAGGTGGAGGAGTGGACAGCCGGGGTCCCCGTACATTATAGGACGGGGATGTTTTTGGGTTATGTTTTCGTATTGTGGTTTATGTTGTACGGTTTAAGTTTCGTTTTAGAGTTGTGTCGTTTTGAGGACTCGGCTGAGTTTCCAAGTCGTAGTTTCTTACTTCTCGGTTTCCGCATACATTAAAAACGTTTTGAGTTTTCGCCTTTATTTGTGCCTTGTTGGAAGGTCCGGTGAAATTGTTGTCAAGCTAAGGGTCGGGACCCATTGTGAGGTCTCGCCCGTAGCACCCCGAGTCCCGCGGATTTGGGGTGTTACATTACTCCCATACCCTTCTTTGAACACAAAGGAGCTCAAGAATTCCAAGGTCTATTCTGCATAATTCGGTTCGTGCATAGCAACCAATTGTTGCCATCAACATCTCTCCATAATCATGTACAAGTTATCACTAACTCCCAAATCGCCTATGTCCTCTAAATCAAGATACTTAGGCGCATCAAAACTAATCTTAGCAAGTCGAGTATAGTTGGACTTACAAGCATCGGGAATGATCGGAACATTCTTTTGTGGCTTGGAAGGCTCCGCTTGCTTCTTGCTCTTCCTAGAAGAACCACTCCTCAACAAAGAACGCTTCAACCGGTTCATTTTGAATCGAAAACTCAAAACAGAAGCAAAATCTCGGCCTTGGTCTCGGTCACGATCTCGGTCGATCGACCGAGATAATCTAGGTAGAAATCGACGTCTCGGGTCTCGGCCAGGATCGACGGTTTTCGTCGATTTCTTGCTCATTCCTTGCTTGAATGATGTTCCTAAGCCTTTTTCAGCAAAATCCCTCAAAAGAATGAAGGATTTATGGGGTTTTTGTGAAAGGGGATTTTTGGTAGGGTTTGTGTTTGGGTAGATGAATGTGGATGGTTTTTGATGAAATTTATTGTGGGAAAGTGTTTAGAATTGGATTTGTGATTGATTGTGGGTAGAATGAGTGGATTTGGTGAATAATTGAGGGATTTAGGAAAAATTGGGTAGGGTTTGGAGGTTTTAGGTTATGGAGGTTTTGAAGAATGAGGGAGGAAGAAGAAGAACACAGCGGCCAAATCCCGACAACGACCGATCTCGGCCGGGATCTCGGTCGGGATCACGGTCGGTTCGGCCAAGGTTAGGCCAACTATTTTTTTTTCAACTCTTCTTCCGTTCTTCTTTCCTTCAAAGTGCTTGACTCGTCTCTAGAATTTTTTCGAGCATAATCTCCTTTTCTTTCTCCATTGACACCTAGATCCTACAAAGACAAAAACAAAAACAAATGCGCAAAAACGCAAAAAAAAAAAAGCAAAAACAAAAAGAACTAAGACAAAAAGACTCTTACCTCGGGTTGTCTCCTGAGAAGCGCATTGGTTCAAAGTCTCTTGCTAGACTTGACTCCGTCAATGCTTAATCCAGAGATATAGGCGAAAACTGCTTCACCGGAGGTTCTTGCTTACACTTCTTCAACCTACCCTCATTAACTTTGATTGATCCGAGATCTTTACCCCATACTTCAATTGAACCATAGGGGTAGATCTTCTTCACAATGTAGAGACCTGTCCATTTCTTCTTGAACACTCCCTGCACAAGATGCTATCTAGAGTTAGCTAACATGACTAGATCAACTTTCTTGTACTTACTATTGACTTTCGAGCTCTCACTATAGATCTTCGATCTCTCTTATTCATCCAGCTTTCCTCCCTTTGCTAGTATGGAGGTGAGTGATGTAGGAGGTCTAGACGTTCCTTTGATGAATTGTCGGTAGAAACCGACCTCTCTTGCGGGATTGCCTTCTTTCTTCTTAGGCTTTGGTTCCACCAACTTTTCTACCTTCTCCTTGCCTTTGATGGACGAGAGAGATGTATTGGGAGGTTTCGGAACTTCGGAAAGTGTTTCCGAGCCTTTCTTCACCCCATACTTGGATCTCGACCGAGATGGGTGGATCTCGGGACGAGATTCGACTCTCTGATGCAAAACTTCAGTCGGCTTAGGAGGCATCTCGGCCTAGATTTTCTCCGACGACTTCTTTTCGCCTTCGAGCGAACCGTCTGCAAAGTTGGCTTCTTCCGTGAACTTCGGGAGCTAGTGCTGCTTATCTTTATCACCTTCCCTCTCTATGTTGAACGTAAGGGAAGCATTCCTGCAATCAACATGACATCCAAAAGTAGCTAGGAAGGGTCTTCCTAGTATTAGAGCTATAGGGGAATCAACAGGAATGTCAAGAACAACAAAATCAACGGGAACATAATACTTCCCTAGCAACAATGGTACATCCTCTAGAATTCCGGAAGGTTCAACTACCGATCCATCCGCTATGCATAGTGTCATCTTCATTGACTTTGGTACCCCAAGGCCAATTTCCTTGCAAAGTGCAAGAGGAATCATGCTTACACTCGCGCCAAGATCACACAAAGCTACATATGATCCTTCACCAAGTCCTACTCGGATGCAAAATTATCCGGGATCCTTAAGCTTTGATGGCATCTTCTTCCTTGAAAGATTGATGAGCTCACTTGATCTTTGAGTCATCATCACTTCTCCTTCCCCTCCAAAAGTCTTCTTGTTAGAGATGGTCTCCTTCAAGATTTTCCCGTATTCCGGCATCCCTGAAATAGCATCAAGTGAAGGGATATCAATATCCGAATTTTTAATAAGCTCAATGAACTTACGAAAAGTCTCGTCTAATAAAGCTCTTGTATGGGCTTTCGGAAATGGAAGTGGAGGTTTGTACGGGGGAGGTGGAATGTACATTTTTTCCTTTTCAACAGGCTTTTTCTCCACGTTTTCGACTTTTTCAAGCTGAGTAAGGGATCTCGGCCGAGATACATCCCTCCGATGTGAAATCTCGGTCGGCCATATGGTGATCTTAGGCCGAGATTCTCCCACAAGTGGCCGAGATCTCTCCTTTTGCGTGTATTTCGTCCTCTTTCAACTCATCTACAGCAGTGATGGCAAGAATTTATCCTTTTGGGTTCTCCTCAGTCTTTCCAGGAAGCTTTCCTGGATCTCTAGGAGTTCTTCAACCTTCTTGAACACTTGAGCTTCCAAAACCTTTTTATCTTTGGTAACACTAGTGACAAAATTTAGATTGCTTATCCTTGCCACCAATTATTCAAACATCATCCCAACTCAATCTTTCGGTTGAGCTTGCTCAGCTGGCTTAGATGATGGACTTGCACCACTAGCAGATAGTTGAGGGTTCAAAGCACCCTTAGGATTAGAATATGAAAAGCCTGGATGATTATGGTTAGGCCTGAAATTGTTTCCTTGGTAATTCCTATTGAAGTTATTGTTGTTATAACCTCTTTGATTTTGATATCCTCCTTGAAAATTACCTCTATTTATGTAATTTGCATCCTCTTCTTTGGATGCTACCTGCACTTCACCTTGCTGATTTTTCACATTAGATGCGAATAATTCCTTTAAAGATTTAATTTTATTATAAAAGGAATCAAACCTTGCATCATTCCGGGTTTCTTGTCTTACCTCATACACTCCTGGTCTAGTCTTATTTTCTTCTACCTTCTTGTGAGAGTACTTCTCCATAACTAAGGCTTGTTTCTCAACAAACTCCCAAGACTCATCTTCTTCTTTGTCCATGAAGGTACCTCCACAAAGTGATTGCAACTTGAATTGAGTGTCCTCATCAAGTCCCTTGAAGTAAATCTCTAGCAACTCAATCTTAGGGATCCCGTGATGTGGACAATCTAACAATTGGTCCTAGAACCTCTCCCAAGTCTTGAACAAGCTCTCCTTTGTAACACCCTAAATCCGCGGGACTCGGGGTGCTACTGGGCGAGACCTCACAATGGGTCCCGACCCTTAGCTTGACAACAATTTCACCGGACCATTCAACATGGCACAAATAAAGGCGAACACTCAAAACGTTTTAATGTATGCGGAAACCCGAAAAGTAAGGAACTACAACTTGGAAACTCAGCCGAGTCCTCAAAACACACAACTCCAATACGAAAATTTAAACCGTACAACATAAACAATAATATGAAAACATGACCCAAAACATCCCCGTCCTATAATGTACGGAGACCCCGGCTGTCCACTCCTCCGCCTCACTCGGTGGCATCCCTAACCTGCAAGTCATCTACACCAACGGTTTAAAACCGTTAGCTAATTTTCTAGGCATTAGAAAAGCGGTGAAGGCACAAACACATCCATACACAAAACATAAGTCACACAAGTCCGGTTTATTATCTTTCATTATTAAGTCGTATTCCATTCTAGTTCAACTTCTGTTGTGACACGAGACCCCAGTGGTCTCGCCTCGGTCTCTTATTGGAAAGGAATGGTGCAGATGCATCCGCCCGTATACCCGCCGGACTCGTCGCCGAGAACCTCCTAGACCCTGCCAGGGCTAGGCAGATGATGTCACAACCCGTTATCATACACTTGGGCCAACATATATATATAAGGTCGGTGGTCCTATTTACCGATTTAATAGTTATAACAAAACATAAACACGCATCACCAAACACACATCAATGCTAATACGTAAAATACGAGCTAAGTAAGTCCGGAGACTTACCTCGTCCCAAACGCTAACTCACACAACGCTCTCGCTTCCCTTGGGAAGAAGCACACAACCTGTTCACAACAAGGTATCCATAAAAACCCGCTCAACTCAAGAAGTCTAGGACTTCTACACAAATGATCTATGCAAGATCATTTGACTCACATTCTCCAAGGTCCCAAAAGCCACTACTTGGCATTTCTTCTAAGTTATGCTAGTTCCAAACTATCATGATACTACCAAACATAACTAGATCGATATGGATTCATGGCTTTTATCGGGCTTCGGAATCTAGCATCAAACTACACAATTTAGCCCATACGCTAAATTTATCATCAAATATATTATATCGAAACCAAATATAAAACTCATTTATAATTTCCGAGGTTAAAACTCGATAACGTATTTTCCGGGGCAATTATACATTTTCCAAACTTATGGGTCATCATCCGTAATTAAAATTCTTGGTGCAATTTCCGACAAAACCCAACAGAGGGTATAAATGCAACAATTTCAGAAATCTGGGTCAAAACTGCAGTAACTAAAAATGCTGGGTACATTCTGCAATTAACACAAAACTGAGGGGGCCGAAATGTAATTATACCAAAAGTGAGGGGGTCCGATTGTAATTAAGCCAAAGGCTGTTCCGGCCGGTTCTACAGCCCCTGGACGCCGGCGTGGGTGGTGCTCCGGCAGGGGAAGGAGGCGTGGAGGTCCCCCGGTGTGGTGGCGGTCCTTCCCGTAGGTGGTGGCTCCCGGTGGCGGCCGTTCTCCGGCGACAGAGAAGGATACGTAGAGGAGAGGATGGAGGCCGCTGGCGGTGAGCTCAGTGTCGGGGGAGGGAAGTTGCAGGGTGGTCGGCTTCTCCGGTGTTGGCGGCGTGTAGTGAGCCGGGAGAAGCCTGGAGAGCAGGAGGAGGAGAGGGAATGGGCAAGGGAGATTTCCGGGAGAACAGAGATGGCAGAGGTGGCTTCCGGCGTGGAGAAGGGATGGCGTGAAGGAGAAATGAACCGGGGAAGAGAACTAGAGAGAAGGAGAAGGAAATGAGAGATGGAGGGAGAGGCTGAGGGAGAGAGGAAGCGGGCGTGGAAGAGAAGGGAGAGGGGTAGAGTGAGCGTGGGGAGTGAGCCGAGGAGAGGAGAGGAGAGGTAACCTGCACAGGGCGAGGGGTCGG
This sequence comes from Fagopyrum tataricum, assembly GCA_002319775.1. Taxonomy (NCBI): domain Eukaryota; kingdom Viridiplantae; phylum Streptophyta; class Magnoliopsida; order Caryophyllales; family Polygonaceae; genus Fagopyrum; species Fagopyrum tataricum. The sequence continues at coordinate 37,837,893 of CM008280.1, read as the reverse complement.
GTTGGCTGGGTGCAGGGGAGCAGGGACGGACGAGGCCGAGGGGTCGGCTGCTGCAGGCTCTGTAGGCCTAGGCGTAGGCTAGGCGGGCAGCTAGCTCCTGCGGCTGTAGCTGGGCGGCAGCTAGGCTGCTCCAAAAAAAAGGCAAAGGGGAAGAGGAAAGAGCAGGCCTCTGGAAGAAGGAGAAAAGAAAAAGAAAAGAGAAAAGAAAAAAGAAAAAAATAAAAGTAATAAAAATAATTTAAAATAGGAGTAAGTAACCCGAAACCCGGAACCGGAAAAGTTTCGACTCGGGAAACTTTTCCGACGTTTTTACGAAAAATATAATACGGATATACGGGAACGTATTCCAAACCGAATAAAAAAAATACTCGGGAAAGATCCATAAAACGCTCTCAGTCCGGAATAAAATTTTCGGGCGTTACATCCTTATCCTTCATGGTGATGGCATTTATCTTTCCTCTAAGATCCGTAGTCTTGGAAGGTGAGAAGAACTTTGTAAGGAACTCTGTGGTCATCTCTTCCCATGTGTTGAACCGTCCGTATGATATTGTTTGATACCAAGCTACAACCTTATCCATGAGAGAAAAAGAAAAACCTCTTAGCTTGTGACTATTACCTTCCATACGGGGCGGTCTTATTGTATCCATTAGAATCTAATAATTTATCAAGTGTTGATGAGGAGACTCCGAATCCATCCCTCCAAACTGATTCTGGCGAATCATTTGGAGTACCTACGGTTGCAACTCATGCTCATGGGTTGCGGGATCTCCAAAGTTAACTCTAGGACGGTTAATTGTTTGGGCAGGATCCATGCGTTGTCCGAGTGTTTATGGATGATCCATAGTAGGCTCGTATCGGACAGGCCTGAGAGGTGCATCAAGTGGTTATACAACACGTGGAAGAGGAGGTGGAACGACGCGGGGTGCGTCTTCCGGGACGTCCTCCTGCACGTTTACCACAGGCTGTGGAGCGGATCTTCCTTCGTTCTGAAGATGAAGCATCTCTCTAACGTCAGCTCTAAGCTGCTCCATCATCTGTGTAGTGGCTGCCTCTCTCTCTCTTGATGCCGCTCTCTCGGCTTCTAGCTCTTCTGTGGCAACTCTCAATTCCACTTCATAATCTCTTGCTTGAGACATCTTTGATGCTTTCAAAGCTCGAAGTCTCTGTCTCAGTGTCTTCTCAGGCTCGAGATCAAAAGTAAGTAGTTCTTTCGAACTCCGAGTCCTTCGCATACACCGCGAAAAGTACCTAGTGTCCTTAAAATGTCAAAGACAAAACAAAAGTGAGATCAAAAGTAAAAGAAAGACCTATACTATAATGAATCAACTAACAAAATCAACTAAATAGTCCCCGACAACGGCGCCAAAAACTTGTTTGCCGGTTTTACACACCATATAAACCCCTATCAAAGATAGACAAGAAATCACAGGATGCACAAACCCAAAGCAATGTCTTAAATTTATAATCTCGTGATATCTACTCTAAATTGCAGCGAACCCACAGTGTATGGATCAATCGCAATAATGAGAAAGTATTCCGATGTCGATCTCAGAGACTAAGTTAGATGACAATGAGATGATGTAGAATAGTATAAATATAGAATAAGAAGGGGACTAGAAAAGAAAGGGAAGAAGGTCAAAAAAGTTTTGAAGATTTTGGTGGATTCGCAATCAATTATTCTGAATTGATTGAAAATCAAATGCAAACAAATAATAACAAAAAAAATGAAAATATGGAAAGAAATGTAGTTCCAAGGATTCAAGATCATTATTTATACACATTGGACTCAAGATTATGGATTTTCACGTGGCATATATATAAGGTTGAAGAGCTCAGGATGAATGTTTCTTAATCTATGCTCTTTTAAAGTGACATCTCAAGAACATAAAGGTCCGCAACCTAATACATATAGCTTTTGAGGTAAAGAGGGAGAAATAAACAAATAAACCTTATTCTTTAAATCAAGGAAATACAATAACCCTTTACAGTTACGTTTCAAGAATTATTGCCTCAAAGGAAGGAATAATGACACATTCTATCCAATAAAGGTTAAACCTTTATTACCTAGGAACAAGTTCTCTTATGTATCCAAATAGGAATATCTCAGTTACGACTCAATTCCTACTTAGGTTAAGGTGGTTTAGATTGAGTCTAAACCTGAAAAAACCAAACCTTTCCATAGGATTTAAAGCGATTCATACAACCAATTACAAAGAACAATCAATCCATCATAGTCCAAGGTATAAACAGTTCTCTCACTACCTTGGAAGCACATAAGGTTTCTAGCCAACAATATTCATATCAAAACCTGAATTCAAAATGATAAAGGAAAGCAAATGAATTAAAGAAGAAAAGGGAATGAAGAAAGTACCCAACTTTATTGAATCTCAAAAACAAACTTGTCTTCCACTTGCAAATCTCTAACAAAACTCGAACAAACTGAAAAGAATGGATCTTCCTATAACTAATCTAAACTCTAACAATGGTGAAACAAACGGAGAAGAAGGGTAGGAGAAGAATTTTTCTTTCAACATTCGAGCCTAAACTAACTTTTTCCGACTAACAAAACACAAAACCGGACGAACGAGCATAAATCGAGCTCCCATTTTAGTTTTGGAACCCTGATTTTATAACCTAAAACCCGTCGAAAGACGTGGGTTGGGCTAAAAGTCCGAAATAAAATAAAAACCAACGCTTAGGGAAGAATATCGGTCAAGATCTCGGCCGAGATAGTGTCGGGGCCGAGATTTCGACTTCGTACTTCAGCGTCATGGGATCTCGGTCTGATCACCCGAGATCTCGGTCGAGATGTTGATCGAGGTTTTGCAACAGAGACTCCAATCTCGACCGAGGTATGTGGATCTCGGCCGAGATGTTCTTCACATCGGGTACCTTGTCTCGTTTGCTCCAAATTCGTCATCTTCTTCTTTCCTACGCTCGTATTATAGTTCCTAAGCATCCGCTCCGAAGCTTGATCCTCAAATGCATCGTTTTAGCTCCAAAACATGCCAAAATACCTACAAAGTAACCAAAAACGTGTGTAGACATCCATACTTGCAAAGTAACACTAAACAAGCATAAAATGTAAGAGCCCTTTTCTTTCGGACCGAGATCGGACCATAGCCGAGATTGGCTTTGGCCGAGATTGGCCTTTCCGCACCCACGGGCTTGACCGCCGCCCCTGCGGGTTCCCGCCCCTACGGCTCATGGGACCGCCCCTGCGGTTTCCGGCGGCTGCAGCCGGTTTTGTTGACCCTTTGACCCGTGCTTTACCCTTCCTTACATCTCCCGTTTTACCTTGCTGAGCAAGGGTTTCATCACTTCATTCCTCTGTTCCTACGTCCTTCTTGCTTCTTCATCCCTTCCTTTGAGCTTGCTTGAGATTCTCTTGGAGTTTTACTTGAGAATTGTGGCTTTATGGTTGATGACTGTGAGTTGTTGTGCTTGGAAGCTAGCCTTGATGTGTGTTAAGCCTTCCTGCAGCTAGGATCTTCAGTAGTGGTGAGTCTTGCTTCTTCCTCCTTGCTTCTTCTTCTTCTAGTCCTTGCTTCTTCTTCTTCTAGTCCTAGCTTCTTCTTCCTTAGCTTAGGATTGATGTTTGTATGTGTATGTTGTGGCATGTGTATGAATCTGGAAGAGAGTAGACGTGATTTGATCACGTGAAGAGCTAAAGAGAAGCCGCGAGGTTTCATTCTGCACTGTCACCGCCCTGCGGCCAGAAGTCACCGCCCCTGCGGAAGACGTGCCGCAGCGCCCACACCGTGCTTGCGTTGCCAGCGACCTTTGTCACCGCCCCCGCGGCTGAGTGTCACTGCGCCCGCGGTTTCCTGCATTCCGCCCCTGCGTCCTTAGATCACGCAGATGCGTCTTGTCCCGGGACTACCTATAGTTAGGTAGTTCCTTTCCTTTCTAGTATGAGGGAACTAGTACCATGCTAGGTATCGGTTTATGACGAGTATGATATAGATATGCCGTTTACGGCCTTGAGGTTATGAGTTGGATATGATTCCTTATGGATCCCTTGGGTCTAGGTGTGACCCTTTGTGTGATAGGATATATATATATATATATATGTCTTTCTTGTATAGGCTGTGTTGTCCTCCAGTTTGGAGTGGACGTTTCTGAGAGTGGATCGTACTTGAGTTACTTCTGAGATCGAGGTAAGTCCATAAGACTTACTTAGCTACTATCCTTATATTGGATGTATGCTTGAGTGGTGTTTGTTATATGCTTTATATCATGCTTATGATTATGATAGTCACCGACCTTTATTATATTGACCGCCCATTGTAGTGGCCGTGATAACCTTTCCCTTTCATCCCGTAGTGGAGTCTAGGAGGTTTTCTGTAGTCAGGCCAGATCTGGTATAAAGGAAGGCCCTCACCACTTCCACAGGGTACACGGGAGGTGTGTTGATACTACTCCAGCTGGTTAGAGTACTCAGAGGCGGGGATTATATTTCTCGTGTCACCTATCTTCATATATATATATATATATATATATATATATATATATATATATATATATATATATATATATATATATATATATATATATATATATATATCTATTTATACGATTAAGTGATTCAACTTATTAAAGATAATAAACCGGGTAAATGTTTGATATCATGCTGAAGTGTTTATCCTTTCTAATGTGTGTTTGTGCTTTAGCATCTCCTTATATATGTGTATAGTTAGCTAACGGTTTCATACCGTGTTGTAGATCCCTCGCAGGTTAGGAGAACTACAAAGTGATCCAAAGAGGGTGATCTGCTGAGGGCTTCGTACACTGGGCGACATCGTGGGATTTTGGGTTATCCATATTGTACGGATTTTAGTTTGACTTTGTACTCAGAAGTATGTTGTATCACCTTTTTGATATGTATATATATATATACATATATATACATATATATATATATATATATATATATATATATATATATATATATATATATATATATATATCAGTTTTTATGTTTTGTTTTAATCTGTTGGTGCCTTGTTGTAAGATTCAGTGAAGTTGTAGTCAGGCTAGGGTCAGGATCCATTGTGAGATCCTAGCCCAGTAGCACTCCGAGTGTTACGGATTTGGGGTGTTACAAAGTTGGTATCAGAGCCCAGGTTGACAACAATGACACTAGTAATCTGCAATAAAGTTCGAATAGATAAATAAACAGAACCCGAAAGGGGTCTGACTTTTCAAAAGGTTTTTGTTTTAAAATGAGTACAAATGTTTTTGGGTTATCGTGTACGTGAACCATCACCCCTCTGAAGATCTCGACAGTACATATATATAGATATTCTGTTGTGATTGATTTGATACATATATATAGCATAAATATAGCCTTCTAAGCTAGGTTTACGTCCTCTACAGATGGTTCAGACTAGAGCCACCTGCAGCTGGTCGAGGTAGGGGTAGAGGTAGAGGTAGACCCCCTCTAGGTCGAGGACGAGGTAGGATACCTGCTGATGGTTCCCAGGCAGCAGGAGAGATCCACGAGGAGGTTGTTGAGAGCATCGTTCCTGAGACTGGGAACGGGGCAGCTGAGGGACAGGGGGCACAGAGAGCCCAGTCTGGTGAGTCTGATCGTGTCTCTATGCGTAGATCAGAGTTTCATGCTTATATCAGACGTGTTGAGGAGGCTGCGGAGCCGGTAGGCGTGCCCCAGACTTACAGGCACCGTTACTCAAGTACCAGCTGTACAGGTACCTGCTGCTAAGATTGCCAGAGCACAGGAGGAGCATAGAGGGCCTAGACCAGATACCTGGTTGAAGGCATTACATCAGATGGGTGTACCCCCTTTCACTAGGAAGGTAGGGTTGGAGGTTGAGCTCTGGATCGGGCATGTAGACTCAGCTCTGGAGTCTATTCGCTGTCCAGCTGATAGGCAGATCGAGTTGGTGCAGACTTTGTTCAGAGAGCTGGCACAACACTGGTGGAGGTCAGTACGGGGTCAGGTTACCAGCTATGACTAGATGAGGACCTTGATCAAAGAGCGTTTCTGCCTGCCTCACTGAGGAAGGAGAAACTGCATGACTTTGTTGAGGCCGGATTTGATGATGTGCTAGTTTTAGAGGCCATCAAGAGATTCCAAGAGGAGCTGGCTTTACTAGGTCCAGCTACACCTCTTGTTGATCAGCATGTTTATCTATTCTCTCGACGATTGAGGGATGGTACCCGAGCCTACATGGCAGGTTTTAACTGCGAGTCCTTGATGGACTATCATGACAGAGCTGCAGATTATGAGAGAGAGAGGGCTAGGCAGAGGAGAGCCTCTCAGGCCGAAATGTCTAAGAAGAGACAACGTATTGGGCAGGCCAGTGGTACTGTTGGAGCTGCTAGTGTTGGGGGTAGTCAGAGACGTCAGGGTCGTTTTGTATCTGCACTAGCTACAGAGAAGGGATGACAGTGTTTTAACTGTGGAGATCCAGCGCATCTGAAGCCCGAGTGCAAGAGGCTGTTGGTGACTTGTTTTACCTGTGGTAGACAGGGTCATAGAGCCGTTTATTGCCGCCAGGGCGGAGGTGCGTCTCAGCAGGGTTCTTCTCTTGCCAGTGTAGCGGGAGGTGGGCAGAGGCCACCTCAGCAGCTACAGCAGACTCAAGGACAGCAGAGAGTCCCAGATCGCCCTACGACTCAGGGATCTGCTCTTGGGCTGAGTAGAGGCAGAGGCCGTGGTGGGGGCACCACTGATACCATAGGCCCACAGGGTCGTGTTTTTGAGCTGAGGAGTGCAGAGGAGCCAGCTGCACCTACTGCTACAGGTACCATTCTGATTCATGGTTTACCTGTTAGAGTTTTATTTGATATTGGTGCTACGCACTCTTTTATTTCTGATGCATGTGTAGAGCGTCTTGGTTTAGATATAGTTGAGGGGATGCCCTTTATTATAGGGTTACCCGATGGTGGTAGGGTCAGAGGTACCCGTGAGATTCACGGTTGTCCCATTTCTGTAGGGACCCGTGTGTTACTAGTTGACTTCTTTGTCATGCCACTAGAGCATGAAGAAGTCATTTTAGGTATGGATTGGATTGCTAGACACTCTGCAGTTCTATATGTAGGTAGGAGGACTGTTACCCTCTCTACCGAGTTAGGCCAAATAGAGGTTTTTCGAGGTTGGGACCTTGGAAAGGTAGACACAGTTATCAGTGCCATACAGGCAGCTAGACTGATTGCACAGGGTTGCGAGGCCTTCTGGTGTTATGCCATGAAGAAGGGGGAGAGTCCAGCTGTATAGGACATTCCAGTTGTCTATGAGTTTACTGATGTTTTTGTTGAGCCGTCCAGTTTGCCGCCTCAGAGGAGTGTGGATTTCAGTATCGAGTTAGAGCCTAGTACGAGACCCATCTCGAAGGCACCATACCGGATGGCGCCTGTCGAGATGCTGGAGCTGAAGAAGCAACTCGAGGAGTTGGCTGAGAAGGGCTTCATTCGCCCTAGTGTGTCCCCATAGGGAGAACCTGTCCTCTTCGTACGGAAGAAGGACGGATCGCTGAGACTGTGTATTGATTACAGAGAGCTGAACAAGGTGACCATCAAGAACAAGTATCCACTGCCTCGCATTGATGATTTGTGAGATCAGCTACAGGGATGTAAGAGCCGTAGTCTTTCGGGCCGAGACCGGACCTTGGCCGAGATTAGTCTTGGCCGAGATCTGCCCCTGCCGCGGCCGCGCTGTGAGGTGCCGCGCCCGCGCCGTGCTGCGTCCTGGCGCGCCCGCGCCTGCACACTGCCGCGCCCGCGCCCGCCGCCTGCAGCCGCTTTCTTGGACTTTGTTGACTTGCTTCACTCTTTACCTTTTCTTTTGCTGGATGATTAAGATCATCTCTTTCACTTGCTTCTTCAGTCTCTCTCTCCACGCTACCTAGCTCCTTTGCTTTCCCTTGGACCTTGTTCTTGGTTGTGGAAGAATTTGTGTGAGACCTTTGGTGTTTTCGCTTGTGCAAGCTAAGCTTGAGTTGTTGGGCCTGAGAAACCAGCCTTGTGGCCAGTTGAACCTTCCTGCAACCTTGGATCAGCCTTGTGGTATGATTCCTCTTCTTCTTCTTCTTCTTCTCTCCTTTCTTGGTTCCATTCTAGCTTAGGGATAGGTGTATGTTTAGGCTGGTGTTGATGGTTGTGTTATGTGTATGTTGAACCTGCTGGGGATGAGAAAGAAGTGTAGTGATCAACTGAAGAAACGAAGAAAGACTGCAGAACCGAGTTCTGCGTAGTCGCCGCGCCCGCGCTGAGCACTGACGCGCCCGCGCCCGAGCACTGACGCGCCCGCGTCCCGACCCTGCCGCGCCCGCGTCTAGATCCTGCCGCACCCGCGGCCACATCCCGCCGCGCCCGCGGTTCCAGCTTTCGCCCTGCATCCTTTGTTTACGCAGGTGCGTCTTGTTCCGGGGCTACCTATGGATGGGTAGTTCCCTTTCCTTTCCTAGTATGAGTGGTAGTAGCATGCTAGGTATGAGTTGAGTACGATATAGTTATGCCGGTTACGGCTTTGAGGTTTACGAGTTGGAATTGATCCCATATGGATCCCTTGGGTCTAGGTGTGACCCTTGATGTGATAGGATTGTGATACGTGTATGTGTGCCTTGTATAGGCTGAGTTGTCCTCTAGTTGGAGTAGACGTTCCTGAGGTTTATCTTCGAGAGTTCTTCTGATATCGAGGTAAGTCCATAAGACTTACTTAGCTACTATCCTTATATTGGATGTATGCTTGAGTGGTGTTTGCTATATGCTTTATAGCATGATTAGGAATAGGATTACGAGTATGATTATGTTTATGATGGTCACAGACCTATCTTTATTATACTGACCGCCCATCGTAGTGGCTGTGATAACCTTTCCCTTTCATCCCGCCGTGGAGTCTGGGAGGTTCTCTGTAGTCAGGCCAGTACTGGTATAAAGGAAGGCCCTCACCATTCCCCCAGGGTACACGGGAGGTGTGCTGATACTACCCCAGCTGGTTAGAGTACTCAGAGGCGGTGATCATATTCCTCGTGTCACCTATCTTCATATATATACATATTTTATACGATTGATTGATTCACTTATTAAAGATAATAAACCGGGTGAATGTGTGATACCATGATGAGTTGTTATCGTTTATATGATGTGTGATTGTGCTCTTGCTTCTCTTATATATGTGTATAGTTAGCTAACGGTTTCATACCGTGTTGTAGTTCCTTCGCAGGTTAGGAGGACTGAGGAGTGATCCAGTGGGGTGATCTGCTGAGGGTTCCGTACACTGGGCGTTTATCGTGGGATTTTGGGTTGTTATCGTGTGCACGGCCTTTGATTTGACTTTTGTACTCAGCAGTACCATGTATACTCTTTTGACATGTATATATTTATATCAGTTTCATGTTTTGTTTTAATCTGTTAGTGCCTTGTTGTAAGGTTCAGTGAAGTTGTTGTCAGGCTAGGGTCAGGATCCATTGTGAGATCCTAGCCCAGTAGCGCCTCGAGTCCTACGGATTCGGGGTGTTACAAGGGAGCTACTGTGTTCTCCAGGATTGACCTGCGTTCCGGGTATCACCAGCTGAGGGTGAGGGAGCAGGATGTGCATAAGACAACATTCCGGACCAGATATGGCCACTACGAGTTTGTAGTGATGCCATTTGGGCTTACGAATGCCCCAGCCGTCTTTGTGGAGTTGATGAACAGTATCTTCATCGACTTCCTGGATCAGTTTGTGGTGGTTTTTATTGATGACATTCTGGTATACTCTCGCAGTGGAGAGGAGCATGCAGGACATTTGAGGACTGTATTGCAGGTTTTGCGGGATAAAGAACTTTACGCTAACTTCTCTAAGTGTGAGTTCTGGATGCCAGAGGTAGCATTCCTGGGTCATGTGGTTTCAGCTAATGGGATCAAGGTGGATCCAGCAAAGATAGAGGCAGTAGCAGCATGGACTACACCGACGAACATCAAGAAATTACGTAGTTTCCTTGGCCTAGCCGGTTATTATAGACGCTTTGTGGAGGGATTTTCTGTGATTGTCCGTCCACTGACAAGTTTGCTGAGGAAGACTACCAGATTTGTGTGGTATGATCAGTGCAGGCAGAGTTTTGAGGAGTTGAAGAGGCGTTTGACTTCTGCTCCTATTTTGGCACAGCCAGAGGGTACTGAGGATTTTGTGGTTTATAGTGATGCATCCAAGCTAGGTTTGGGATGTGTTTTGATGCAAAGAGGCAGAGTTATTGCTTATGCGTCTCGACAGCTGAAGACGTATGAGGAGAACTACCCGACTCATGATCTGGAGTTGGCAGCGGTAGTTCATGCACTGAAGATCTGGAGACATTACCTATATGGTGCTACATGTCAGATCTTCACAGACCATAAGAGTCTGAAGTAAATTTCACGCAGAGGGAATTGAATAACCGCCAGCGTAGGTAGCTCGAGCTGATCAAGGACTTTGATTTAGAGATTCTGTACCATCCAAGGAATGCGAACGTTGTCGTCGACGCCCTGAGCAGGAAGACGCCTCGAGAGCAGGCGATTGCGAGGTTGACAGTTCAACATCAGTTGCAGAGAGATCTGATCTGGTTGGAGTTGGACATCCAGTTTCCTGATGAGGATGCCCAGCTGCGTACTTTAGAGGTTCTTCGTGATCTGTTGGATGAGATCCGAAAAAAACAGGAGACCTGCCCGACTTTACAGAGGATTAGAGATAGGATGTCTCGAGATAAGGCACCACAGTTCTTGCTTGGAGCAGATAGAGTTTTGAGGCGCCGCGGTCGCGTCTGTGTACCTGCTGATACAGAGTTGAGGCAGAGGATTTTTGCAGGAGGCTCACTGTACACCTTACTCTGTACATCCAGGTACGAGTAAGATGTATCAGGACTTGAGACGTATATATTGGTGGGGAGGGATGAAGCCCGATGTATCTAGATTTGTAGCTCAGTGTGCGACCTGCCAGCAGGTCAAGATCGAGCATTTCCGACCTGGAGGTGAGCTTCATCCCCTTCCTGTTCCATAGAGGAAGTGGGAGGACGTCACCATGGATTTTGTGATTGGCTTGAGGCTGAGCCGGAGTTTTGATGCCATTTGGGTTATAGTAGACAGATTGACGAAGACGGCACGTTTCATTCCTATCAGAGAGACGTGGCCGGTGAGCAAATTAGCTGAGGAGTACACTAGGCAAATAGTGAGACTCCATGGTGTACCGAGGATGATCGTCTCAGACAAAGATCGACGATTTACCTCGAGATTCTGGCTGCAGATTCAGACTGCCTTGGGGACGGGTTTGCACTTCACGACTGCGTTCCATCCTCAGAGAGATGGTCAGTCAGAGAGGACCATTCAAACGCTGGAGGATATGCTGCGAGCTTGTGTGTTGGATTGAGGACAAGTATGGATGGATCATCTTCCACTTGTTGAGTTCTCCTACAACAACAGCTTGCATGCATCTATTGGGATGGCCCCATATGAGGCACTGTATGGACAGAGATGTCGTACCCCGTTATGTTGGGATGAGCAGAGAAGTGTCAGTGGTTTAGCACCTGATCAGATTCAAGATGATATGCATCTATTGGGATAGCATTGATCCGAGAGCGTATGCTGACTGCATAGAGCCGTCAGAAGTCTTATGCTGACAGGAGGCGTAGACCTCTAGAGTTCAGGGTTGGAGCCCATGTGTGGCTGAGAGTGTCCCCGACACGAGGTATTAGGCGTTTTGGCATTAAAGGAAAGTTGAGTCCCCGATATGTCGGACCGTTCGAGATTCTGGATCGGGTTGGGAGTGCAGCTTACAGATTAGCTTTGCTTCCGAGATTAGAGGGTGTTCACCCTGTATTTCATGTGTCTCAATTGAGGGAGTACATACCAGATCCGAGGCACATTGTGAGTTATGAGGATTTGGTGGTTGAGCCGGACCACACGTTTGTAGAGCATCCTATTGCAGTCCTAGAACGAGGTATGAGACGCCTGCGTTCGAAGGACATTCCTATGTTGAGGATACAGTGGTCGAGACGAGGACCTGAGGAGGCTACATGGGAGACTGAGGATAGTATCCAGAGGAACTATCCAGAGTTCTATGCCGAGATAGGTGCACCAGTAGGGTCACCGAGTAGATCATAGTACTAGCTTGGTGAGTCTTATCTGCTTATATGCTTATATGCTATGATGTGTTTATTTCATACTAGCTTTGATGTGTTTATGATCTTATTAGATCTTGTTATGTTAGTATGATTTCCTGTTTATAGCTGGAGATGGTTCTTTCCTCCATGCTATTGTGATACGTTTAGGTTTAGATGGAGATGGTTCTTCCCTCCATGCTATTTTGATGGACATAGTAGTGCTGGAGATGTTCTCCCTCCATGCCCTTCTGTGATGATTATGATACGGCTAGAGATGTGCTTCCTCTATGCCTTGTGTTATGTTTATTGCTGGCTAGAGATGGTTTCTCTAGGCCCTGGATAGTACAGTTTGCTTTTGGAGTTGATGATTTCTTCCATGCTTATGTTTGAGGTTATATAGAGAGTGTTACCTCGGCTTCTGAGTCCGAGTGGTTTTAGGATCTTACAAGTTTCGGGACGAAACTTGTTTTTAGGGGGGTGAGATGTAAGAGCCCTTTTCTTTCGGACCGAGATCGGACGATAGCCGAGATTGGCTTTGGCCGAGATTGGTCTTTCTGCACCCGCGGGCTTGACCGCCGCCCCTGCGGGTTCCCACCCCTGCGGCTCATGGGACCGCCCCTGCGGTTTCCGGCGGGTGCAGCCGGTTTTGTTGACCCTTTGACCCGTGCTTTACCCTTCCTTACATCTCCCGTTTTACCTTGCTGAGCAAGGATTTCATAACTTCATTCCTCTGTTCCTAGGTCCTTCTTGCTTCTTCATCCCTTCCTTTGAGCTTGCTTGAGATTCTCTTGGAGTTTTACTTGAGGATTGTGGCTTTATGGTTGATGAATGTGAGTTGCTAAGCTTGGAAGCTAGCCTTGATGTGTGTTAAGCCTTCCTGCAGCTAGGATCTTCAGTAGTGGTGAGTCTTGCTTCTTCCTCCTTGCTTCTTCTTCTTCTTCTTCCTTGCTTCTTCTTCCTTAGCTTAGGATTAGATGATTGAAGGTAGGATTGATGTTTGTATGTGTATGTTGTGGCATGTGTATGAATCTGGAAGAGAGTAGACGTGATTTGATCACGTGAAGAGCTAAAGAGAAGCAGCGAGGTTTCATTCTGGACTGTCACCGCCCCCGCGGCCAGAAGTCACCGCCCCTGCGGAAGACGTGCCGCAGTGCCCGCGCCGTGCCAGCGTCGTGCCTGTGTTGCCAGCGACCTTTGTCACCGCCCCCGCGGCTGAGTGTCACCACGCCCGCGGTTTCCTGCGTTCCGCCCCTGCGTCCTTAGATCATGCAGGTGCGTCTTGTCCTGGGACTACCTATAGTTAGGTAGTTCCTTTCCTTTCTAGTATGAGGGAACTAGTACCATGCTAGGTATCGGTTTATGACGAGTATGATATAGATATGCCGGTTACGGCCTTGAGGTTATGAGTTGGATATGAGTCCTTATGGATCCCTTGGGTCTAGGTGTGACCCTTTGTGTGATAGGATTGTGATATATACTTGTCTGTTTTGTATAGGCTATGTTGTCCTCCAGTTTGGAGTGGACGTTTCTGAGAGTGGATCGTACTTGAGTTACTTCTGAGATCGAGGTAAGTCCATAGGACTTACTTAGCTACTATCCTTATATTGGATGTATGCTTGAGTGGTGTTTGTTATATGCTTTATAGCATGCTTATGATTATGATAGTCACCGACCTATATTATTTTGACCGCCCATTGTAGTGGCCATGATAACCTTTCCCTTTCATCCCGTAGTGGAGTCTGGGAGGTTCTATGTAGTCAGGCGAGATCTGGTATAAAGGAAGGCCCTCACCACTCCCGCAGGGTACACGGGAGGTGTGCTGATACTACTCCAACTGGTTAGAGTACTCAGAGGCGGGGATTATATTTCTCGTGTCACCTATCTTCATATATATATATATATATATATATATATATATATATATATATATATATATATATATATATATATATATATATATATCTATTTATACGATTAAGTGTTTCAACTTATTAAAGATAATAAACCGGGTAAATGTTTGATATCATGCTGAAGTGTATATCCTTTCTAATGTGTGTTTGTGCTTTAGCATCTCCTTATATATGTGTATAGTTAGCTAACGGTTTCATACCGTGTTGTAGATCCCTCGCAGGTTAGGAGAACTGCAGAGTGATACAAAGAGGGTGATATGCTAAGGGCTCCGTACACTGGGCGACATCGTGGGATTTTGGGTTATCCATATTGTACGGATTTTAGTTTGACTTTGTACTCAGCAGTATCTTGTATCACTTTTTTGATATGTATATATATATATATATATATATATATATATATATATATATATATATATATATATATATATATATATATATATATATATATATATATATATATATATATATATCAGTTTTTATGTTTTGTTTTAATGTGTTGGTGCCTTGTTGTAAGATTCAGTGAAGTTGTTGTCAGACTAGGGTCAGGATCCATTGTGAGATCCTAGCCCAGTAGCACTCCGAGTTCTACGGATTTGGGGTGTTACATAAAAGACACAAACTAAGGCTAAAACATGCATGCGGAAAGGGAAAAACTACCTAAATGCTTGATTAATCTAGGTCGTTAAATCATGTTATCAAGGCAGTTGGAATTAGTTCAATTAAAATTAGGACACATAATGGCAGATTTTGTACATTGAAAGAGGTCAAACATGTTCCATTGATTATTAATAATAACCATGAGTATACTAGATAGTAAGGGGTTTTGTTTCATAGGTGACGGTGGAGTTTTGAATGTTTGTAAGGGTTCTAACATTATTCTAAAAGTTGTCAAAATGGACACTTTATATTTCCTACAAGATTCTACTATTTTTGGGTTTGTTTCGGTTGCATCTTTAAATGTTTACAATAATGATATGACTAAGTTATGGCATATGAGATTTGTTCATATGGGTGAAAGAGGGATGCAAACTCTAGCAAAGGAAGATCAAATATCTGAAGCTTTTCACTAGAGCTTAACTGAGGGACGCTTAAGAAGAGTTGGAGTAAGAACTCGATAAAGTCATGGCTTTGTGGATATGGTTGATTATGCTCTACAAGTTGTTGAAGAGGTGGATATTCATGAATCATCCACCCATAGATACACCAACATAATGGAATCCTGACGTATTTAGATCTGAAGCTGCATAATGGTTTCAACAACGGGAGATGAGATGCAAGATTTGAGAGCAGCTCATAAAATTCTAGGAATAGAGATTCTTAGATATAGGGGTCATAAGAAGCTTTTCTTATCACAAAAAGGCTACATGGAAAAAGTGTTGTCAATGTTTGGAATATCATCGGCCAAGCCTATTGATACACCTATTTTTGCTAACATCCATCTTACCACTCTAATGTCACCTCATTCGTATGAGGAGAAGGAGTATATGTCACGATTCCATTATGTTTGTGCAATAGGGAGTTTGATGTATGTCATGGTCTACACAAGACTAGATATTGCACAAGTTGTTAGTGTTATCAACAGGTTCAAGACGCAACGAAGAAAAGAACACTGGAAAGTTGTTAAGAGGATATTTTGGTACCTTAGAGGTAAATCTGACATTGAGCTTGTTTTTTGGAATGATATATAGTGTTTGGTCACAAGGGACTCTAATTCTAATTATGTAAGGGATGTTAATACTAGAAGATCTATGACCGGTTATTTCACTCTTGAGGGTTGTATTTTGAGTTGGAAGGCAACCTTATAACCCACGGTTACTTTGCCAAATATAGGGGCAAATTTCATGACATTGACAAAAGTAGCTAAAGATGGAATCTGGTTGAAGGAATTGGTTAGTGATCTATGTACATATCACGATCACGCTATTGTATATTATGAAAGTTTGAGTGCAATTTGTTTGGCCATGAATCATTTTCATCTTGAGAGGACTAAGCATATTGACGTCATGTATCATTTCTTAAGGAGTGAGAAGAGGATCAAGATGAAAAAAGTAGGGACTGTTGATAATCCTGCTAATATGTTCACCAAGCCGGTACCATTTAGCAAGTTCCAACGTTGTTTAGAATTTTTAAATGTCAAAAGGTGTTGAGTTCCCAAGGGGCACATCTGGATAGAGAGAGGAGTGCCTTGGGCATCGACTAATGCATTTGGTATGGGCAGTGACTAATGCATATGGTATGAATATGAGGATTCGGGCACTGACCAATCCATCTGGTATATCCATGAGGATTTAAGTCAAGGTAGAGATTTGTTGATATGCCTTGAATTGGGCTTATCTTTTGTATATACTTTTTCCTGTTTAAGCCTTTTTTGTTTGACTCAATATTATACTTGGCATCCAAGTATAAACTTAGGCTTTTGTTCCTATATATACTGTAGGGTTCCCTTTGTCTCCACAATCATATATTAATTTGGATAATTTGGATAACCTAGTTATCATCTGTATATCCTCTCATCTGTACTTTGAAACTCCTCAATAAACGTGTGTGTGCCGTGTCTCTTGTTTGTTGATTTTTGTTCTTTCTCAGTAACTCCTCAATAAAATATCTTAGTAATTCCTCCATTATTGGGCGAACCATTATAAACATATTGTGTTTGATACATATCTGTTGGATAGGGTTATGCGTGTCCCTATTACTATTTTGAAAAGTATCCCTCATAGTTGTCGGCTTATCTTCTGTCAAGCGTTGTTGGGTGCTCTCTTGTAAGTGATTGTTGAGCCCGGGTGTGTAACTGCTTTGGTTATGTTTATTTTACTTCCTCAGTGCACTTTGTAGGTGTTCAAGCCTATGAGAAGGAGAGATAGAAGATTGGGAAGTACAAAGTTGATACAACATCATCAGATTTTGTAGGCCTTGTCTACGTGGGGAGAGGTTGAGGATGTTTCGAGTCTGGTACAGGATTTGTTGGACAGTTTTGAGCATAGGCATTTTACGATGGTTGATGGTGGCTCGCAAGATAGAGAGGTCTAGAGAGGAAGCCTAATATCAAGCAATATGTCAGCAAGGTTTCAGATGGGCATTTTACGGCTACTTTTAAGACTTTGTGTTCTTCCGGAGTTGCTTCTTATAATAAAGTGACTTTGAAGGTGTTGGAGGCTAAACACCTTTACAAGCCTCCCCTTCTAAGACTTGCACTACCTTTCATGAACCACCCCTTGTTGCTGATATCGATTTGGTATTTAAATGTATTAAGTCCTTTCCCAAAGGTAATTATTGCGGTAGAGATGGCTTGAGGACACATCATATCTTAGACGCTATGTGGGGCTAGGGTTCTTCAGTTGTCACGGGTCTTTTGAGAGTGATTACCTCAGTGGTTAATCTGTGGTTGGGAGGTAGGTACCCGTTGAGTTTGTTGCTTTTTCTCTTATGCCGCTGCTAAAGCTTGACAATGGGGTTCGACCCATTGTAGTGGTTACTATTTGAAGACGATTGTTGTCTCAAGTTTCCATGAAGGGGTTGTGTAAAGATATGGGAGAATATTTAGGAGATCTCTAGTTTGGAATTGGTATTTCAAGTGGTGTAGAGGTTATTCTACATAGTGTTAATATAGTTTTGAGTGAGTGTTACGCCGACGGTTCTATGACTATGCTAAATGTTGTTTTTTCCAATGTCTTCAACCTGGTTGAAAATGTAACACCCCAAATCCATAGGACTCGGGGCGCTACTGGGCTAGGATCTCACAATGGATCCTAACCCTAGCCTGACAACAAGTTCACTAGATCTTACAACCAGAAATCCAAAACATAAAACTGATATATATATATATCAAAAGGTAATACAAGGTACCGCTGAGTACAATCAAAACGTGTATCTGTACATACAAAATCCCCATAACCCTCACATAAACCCAGTGTACGGAGCCCTCAGCGGATCACCCAATCTGAATCACTCTGCAGTTCTCCTAACCTGCAAAGGATCTAAAACACGGTATAAAACCGTTAGCTAACCATACATATATAAGATAATGCATAAGCACATACACAGTCAGGAAATCATAAACACATACTTATGCTGTCACACATTTACCTGGTTAATTATCTTTATAACGTCCAACACTAAAATCGTATATATATATATATATATATATATATATATATATATATATATATATATATATATATATATATATATATATATATATATATATATATATATATGAATATATGTGACACGAGGAATATAACCCTCGCCTCTCGGTGGTAATGTCAGCTGGAGTTGTAATCTAGGATCACTTCCCCGTGTACCCTATGGGAGTGGAGACAGTGCCCGTCCCGTTTACCAGATCTGAACGATCCGCAGAGAACTTCCCAGACTCCCAGCGGGATGAAAGGGCAAGTTGTCACAGTCCTACAATGGGCAGTCACTAAACCATAGGTAGGTAATAATAACATCGCATGCTATCAAGCATATAACACACACCACTCATGCATACATCCAATATAAGGATGGTAGCTAAGTAAGTCCTACGGACTTACGTCAACCTCAGAAGTAGTCTCAAACCCGATCAGCTCCAACTCTGGAGAACATCACTGCCTACTAACAAGGCATAACAAGATATCAAAACTCCTATCCATCAAAGGGGTCACACCTAGACCCAAGGGATCCATAAGGATCATATCCAACTTATAACCTCGATAAATAACTAAACCTCAAAGCCATAACAAACATATATCGATATCATACTCATCATCATTCTATCCTCATATACGTACCTAGCATGCTACTAACCCGCTCATACTAGGAAAGGAAAGGATCGATACTACTCTAAGTAGATCCTGTACAAGACGCACCTGCGGGACGAAAAGACGCAGGGGCAGGGGCGGCGGCTTCCGGGCGCGGGTACGGTGCCAAGGTTCCGCAGGAGCGGCGGCTTCCGGGCGCGGGGGCGACGATAGTGCAGAACGGCCTTCCCCGGATTCTCTTCGACTCTTCACGTGAGGAACTCACGTCTTCATCATTCCAAAACCAAACATATACATATACATACATATTCCACTATCAATACACACCTAAAACATCTAATCCTAAGCTAAGGGAGATAGAACGGAATCAAAGAAGAAGAAAGGAAAAGCAAGAAGCTTACCTACTGTTGTGATCAACCAAGGAAAAGATCCAAACCAACACCTCAAGTGGCTCCAAACTCAGCTACAACATCCATCATCATCAACATCATTATCCACACAGCAACTCTTCCAAACCAAGGAAAACTCAAGCAAGATCAAGGAGAAGGAGAAGAAGGAGGAAGAACGTGAAAAAGCTGGAAAGGAAGTGAGAAACCCTTGATCAGAAGCCAAGGACGAGACTTAAGATGGAAGGAAGGAAAGGTAAAGCACGGTCCACCCGGTCAACAAAGCCGGCTGCAGCCGCAAGAAACTGCAGGGGTGGTTCCCTGAGCTACAAGGGCGGAAACCCGTTGGGGCGGCACAAAGCACCCGCAGGGGCGGCTCAGATCCTATTGGTCAAGGCTCTTACATCTCACCCCTCTAAAAACAAGTTTCGTCCCGAAACTTGTAGAAATCCTCAAACCACTAGGACTCATAAGCCGAGGTATAACTCTCTCTATTGGAGGTAACACATCTCCGTCCGTATGGTATCAACCTATATCACTCTATAACCTCAAACACAAGCATGGAGGAAAAACATCTCCAGCAACAAGATCACTATACTGTCCAAGGCATAGAGGAAAACCATCTCTAGCCAATACTATAATCATATCACAAAGGCATAGAAGAAAAACATCTCTAGCCATATCATAATCACATCGCAAAGGCATAGAGGAAAAACATCTCTAGCCGTATCACACTCATAACATAAGGGCATGGAGGAAAAACATCTCCAGCAATACTATGTCCATCAAAATAGCATGGAGGAATAACTGTCTCCAGCTAAACCCTAATCGCATCTCAATAGCATGGAGGAAAGAGCCATCTCCAGCTATAAACATCAATCGCACTAGCTTGGATACTGTGGGATTATATTTATGTGATTCCTATATGATAAATCGCACTAGCTATCTCCAGCTATCATATAGGAATCGCACTAGCTTGGATACTAACATCACATCTATCTCGGCATAAAACTCTGGATAGTTCCTCTGAATACTATCCTCAGTCTCCCATGTAGTCTCATCAAGTCCCCGTCTCGACCACTGTATCCTCAGCATAGGAATGTCCTTCGAACGTAGGCGTCTAATACTTCGTTCTAGGACTGCAATCCGGTGCTCAACAAAAGTTTGGTCTGGCTCAACCACCAAATCATCATAACTCACAATGTGTCTCGGGTCTGGTATATACTCCCTCAGCTGAGACACGTGAAACACAGGGTGAACACCCTCTAATCTCAGAGGCAAAAACGTCTAACACCTCGTGTTAGAGGTTTAACACCTCATGTTGGAGACACTCTCAACCAGACATGGGCTCCTACTCTGAACTCTAGGGGTCTATTCCTCCTATCTGCATAAGACTTCTGACGGCTCTGTGCAGTCAACATCCTCTCTCTAATCAATGCTACACGAGCAACATCATCCTGAATCTGATCAGGTGTCAAACCACTAACATTGCTAGACTCATCCCAGCATAACGGCGTACGACATCTCTGTCCATACAGTGCCTCATAGGGGGCCATCCCAATCGATGCATGTCAACTGTTGTTGTACGAGAACTCAACTAGTGGGAGATGATCCGTCCACACTTGTCCCCAATCCAACACACAAGCTCACAGCATATCCTCCAGTGTCTGAATGGTCCTCTCTGACTGACCATCTGTCTGAGGATGGAACGTAGTAGTGAAATGCAAACTCGTCCCCAGGGTAGTCTGAATCTGCTGCCAAAACCTCGAGGTAAATCGTCCATCTCTGTCTGAGACGATCGTCCTCGGTACCCCATGGAGTCTCACTATTTGTCTAGTGTACTCCTCAGCTAATATTCTCACTCGCCACATTTCTCGAATAGGGATAAAATGTGCTGTCTTCGTCAATCTGTCCACTATATCCCAAATAACATCAAAACTCCTGCTCGGTCTCAACCCCGTCACAAAGTCCATGGTGACGTCCTCCCACTTCCTCTGTGGAACAGGCAGTGGATAGAGGTCACCTCCGAGTCTGCAATGCTCAATCTTGACCTGCTGACAAGTCGCACACTATGCCACAAATCTGGCCACGTCGGGCTTCAGCCCTCCCCACCAATATGAACGTCTTAAATCTTGGTACATCTTACTCGTACCTGAGTGCACTGAATAAGGCGTACAATGAGCCTCCTGTAATATCCTCTGTCTCAACTCAACATCCGCTAGTACACACACGCGACCGCGGCGTCTCATCACTCCATCTGCTCCTATAAGGAACTGTGTTACCTCATCCCGGAACATCCTCTCTCGGATCCTCATCAAGGTCAGCAGGTCCCTTGCTTCTGTTGGATCTCACTCAATATATCAAGAAGAACCTCTAAAGTACTCAACTGGGCGTCCTCATCAGCAAACTGAACAGCCAACTCTAACCAGACCAGATCCCTCTGTAACTGATGTTGAACTGTCAGCCTTGCAATCGCCTGCTCTCGAGGCGTCTTCCTGCTCAGGGCGTCGGCGACAACGTTCGCCTTCCCCAGATGGTACAGAATCTCCAGATCAAAATCCTTGATCAACTCAAGCCACCTACGCTGGCGGTTATTCAATTCCCGCTGCGTGAAAATGTACTTCACACTCTTATGGTCTGTGAAGATCTGACATGTGGCACCATACAGGTAATGTCTCCAGATCTTCAAGGCATGAACTACTGCTGCCAACTCCAGATCATGAGTCGGGTAGTTCTCCTCATAAGTCTTCAGCTGTCTAGACGCATATGCAATCACCCTGCCTCTCTGCATCAACACACATCACAAGCCTAGCTTGGATGCATCACTGTAAACCACAAAGTCAGTTGTGCCCTCTGGCTGTGCTAAGATAGGAGCGGAAGTCAGACGTCTCTTCAGCTCCTCAAAACTCTGCATACACTGCTCAGACCATACAAATCTGGTAGTCTTCCTCAGCAAGCTCGTAAGTGGCCGAGCAATCACTGAAAATCCCTCCACAAAGCGTCCGTTATAACCAGCTAGGCCAAGAAAGCTACGTACTTCCTTGACGTTCGTCGGTGTCGTCCATGCTGCTACTGACTCTATCATCGCCGGATCAACATTGATCCCTTCGGCGGAAACAATATGACCCAGGAATGCTACATCTGACATCCAGATGTCGCACTTAGAGAACTTAGTATAAAGTTCTCTATCCCGTAAAACCTGTAACACAATCCTCAGCTGCCCTGCATGCTTCTCTCTGCTGCGAGAGTACACCAAAATGTCATCTATGAAGACTACCACAAACTGATCCAGGAAGTCGATGAATATACTGTTCATCAACTCCATGAAGACTGTTGGGGCATTCGTAAGCCCAAATGACATTACTACAAACTCGTAGTGTCCATATCTGGTCCGAAAGGTTATCTTGTGCACATCCTGCTCTCTCACCCTCAGGTGGTGATACCTTAAACGCAGGTCAATCCTAGAGAATACAGTCGCTCCCTAAAGCTGATCTAACAAGTCATCAATACGAGGCAATGGATACTTGTTCTTGATGGTCACCTTGTTCAGCTCTCTGTAATCTATACACAATCTCAACAATCCGTCCTTCTTCCGCACGAAGAGGACAGGTGCTCCCTATGGGGATACGCTAGGGCGGATAAAACCCTTCTCAACCAACTCCTTGAGTTGCTTCTTCAGCTCCAACATCTCGACAAGCGCCATCCGATATGGGGCCTTCGAGATCGGTCTCGTACCAGGCTCTAAGTCAATACTAAAGTCCACACTCCTCTGAGGCGGCAAATTGGACGGCTCAACAAACACATCTGTAAACTCACAGACCACTAGGTTATCCTCTAATGTTGGACTCTCCCCCTCCTTCATGGCATAGCACCAGAAGGCCTCACAACCTTGTACAATCAATCTCGCTGCTCGTATCGCACTGATAACCATGCCTGACTTTCCAAGGTCCCAACCTCGGAAAACCCCTATCTGGCCTCACTCGGTAGAGAGGGTGACAGTCCTCCTACCTAATCTAATACTGCATGATGTCTATTCATCCAGTCCATACCTAAAATAACTTCTTCATGCTCTAATGGCATGACAAAGAAGTCAACAAGCAATACACGGGTCCCTACAGAAATGAGACAATCACGAATCTCACGGGTACCTATGACCCTACTACCATTGGGTAACCCTATACTAAAGGGTATCCCCTCAATCGTATCTAAATTCAAAAACTCTACACATGCATCAGATATAAAAGAATGCGTAGCCCCCGTATCTAACAAAACTCTAACAGGAAAACCATGGATCAGAATGGTACCTGTAGTAGTCGGTGCGACTGGCTCCTCTGCACTCCTCGGCTCAAAAGCTCTACCCTGCACTCCTCTAGTGTCCGTGGTACTCCCACCATGACCTCTACCTCTACTCAACCCAAGAGCAGATCCCTGAGTAGTAGGACGGTCTGGGACTCTCTGTTGTCCTTGTACCTGTTGCTGAAGTGGCCTCTGCCCACCTCCTGCTACACTAGTAGGAGAAGAACCCTGTTGTGATGAAACTCCACCCCGTCTACAGAAAATAGCTTTGTGGCCTCGTCCGCCACAAGTATAGCAAATCACTGTCTTCCTCATGCACGCTGATCGTATATGTCCATAACTAGCACAGTTAAAGCACTGTCAACCCGTAGTTGCAACCAGTGCAGCTGCGAGGTAACTTGGGCGTCTCTGGTTTAGTTCAGAACCAACAACTCCACCAGCACCACTGGTCTGCCCAGTTCGCTGTCTCTTCCTAGGCCTTCTATGCTCCTCTGAAACTTGAGTAATCTCAACAGCGCGTGCCGGTACAACTGGCACCTGAGTAGCTTCATGGGATCTTTCAGATGATCCCTCATGTGCTTAAAGAACCGGGGTACATCTACCCGCTCTGGAAACTTCCTCCACTTGCTTGATATACGCGCGGAAATCTGGTCCCCTCATATAGACATAATCCGAGTCATCTAACTAGACTCGCTGTGGTGTATGTCTCCCAACTATACCGTTCCCAGTCTCAGGAACGACACTCTCAACAATAATCTCATGAACCTCCTCCGCTGCCGGTGGATCAACAGCGGGAATCTGGCTTTGTCCTACCTCTACTGGAGGAAGAGGGGATCTACCCCTTCCTCGTCCATCTGTAAATACAGCTCTAGTCTGAGCCATCTGCAAGGCAAGTACACCTAACATATAAGGCTATATATATGCCATATGTATAGATATATATAAAGTCAATCACAACATAAAATTTATATATATATCTATACTATCGAGGTCTTCAGAGGGGTGATGACTTCTCGTACACGCTATCCCAAAACATTTGTACTCATTTCAAACCAAAAACCTTTTTGAAAAGTCAGACCCCTTTCGGGTTCTAATTATTTATCTATTCGGCCTTTATCGCAGATTGCAAGTTCCATTATTGTCAACCTAAGGCTCTGATACCAACTTTGTAACACCCCAAATCCATAGGACTCGGGGCGCTACTGGGCTAGGATCTCACAATGGATCCTGACCCTAGCCAGACAACAAGTTCATTGGATCTTACAACAAGGCACAGATAGATTAAATCCAAAACATAAAACTAATATATATATATATATATATATATATATATATATATATATATATATATATATATATATCAAAAGGTAATACAAGGTACCCCTGAGTACAATCAAAACGTGTATCTGTACATACAAAATCCCCATAACCCTCGCATAAACCCAGTATACGGAGCCCTCAGCGGATCACCCCATCTGAATCACTCTGCAGTTCTCCTAACCTGCAAAGGATCTACAACACAGTATAAAACCGTTAGCTAACCATACATATATAAGATAATGCATAAGCACATACACAGTCAGGAAATCATAAACACATACTCATGCTGTCACACATTTACCCGGTTAATTATCTTTATAACGTCCAACACCCAAATCGTATATATATAAAAATATGAATATATGTGACACGAGGAATATAACCCTCGCCTCTCGGTGGTAATGCCAGCTGTAGTGGTAATTTGGGATCACTTCCCCGTGTACCCTATGGGAGTGGAGACAGTGCCCGTCCTATTTACAGATCTGGACGATCCGCAGAGAACTTCCCAGACTCCCAGCGAGATGAAAGGGCAAGTTGTCACAGTCCTACTATGGGCAGTCACTAAACCATAGGTAGGTAATAATAACATCGCATGCTATCAAGCATATAACACACACCACTCATGCATACATCCAATATAAGGATGGTAGCTAAGTAAGTCCTACGGACTTACCTCAACCTCAGAAATAGTCTCAAACCCGATCAGCTCCAACTCTGGAGAACAACACTGCCTACTAACAAGGCATAACAAGATATCAAAACTCCTATCCATCAAAGGGGTCACACCTAGACCCAAGGGATCCATAAGGATCATATCCAACTTATAACCTCGATAAACAACTAAACCTCAAAGCCGTAACCGGCATATATCGATATCATACTCATCATCATTCTATCCTCATATACGTACCTAGCATGCTACTAACCTGCTCATACTAGGAAAGGAAAGGATCGATACTACTCTAAGTAGATCGTGTACAAGACGCACCTGTGGGACGGAAAGACGCAGGGGCGGAAAGGCAGCAAGCGTAGGCGCGAAAACACGCGGGCGCAGGCGCTGGGACCGTGGCCGCGGGGGCGGCGGCTTCCGGGCGCGGGTTCGGTGACAAGGTTCCGCAGGAGCGGTGGCTTCCGGGCACGGGGGCGGTGACAGTGCAGAACGGTCTTCCCCGACTTCTCTTCGACTCTTCAGTGAGGAACTCACGTCTTCATCATTCCAAAACCAAACATATACATATACATACATATTTCACTATCAATACACACCTAAAACATCTAGTCCTAACCTAAGGGAGATAGAATGGAATATAAGAAGAAGAAAGGAGAAGCAAGAAGCTTACCTACTGTTGTGATCAACCAAGGAAAAGATCCAAACCAACACCTCAAGTGGCTCCAAACTCAGCTACAACATCCATCATCATCAACATCATTATCCACACAACAACTCTTCCAAACCAACGAAAACTCAACCAAGATCAAGGAGAAGGAGAAGAAGGAGGAAGAACGTGAAGAAGCTGGAAAGGAAGTGAGAAACCCTTGATCAGGAGCCAAGGACGAGACTTAAGAAGGAAGGAAGGAAAGTTAAGGCACGGTCCAACCGGTCAACAAAGCCGACTGCAGCCGCAAGAAACCGTAGGGGCGGTTCCCTGAGCCGCAGGGGCGGAAACCCGCTGGGGCGGCACAAAGCACCCGCAGGGGCGGCTCAGCTCCTAAAGATCAAGGCTCTTACAGAAAAGACTATTTTTCTTAGGGAGGTTAGAGAGAGATGTCCATCTATCTCTTTATGGGTTGATTTTTTGTATGGTCAGGCCGCCCCGTTGTACATTAGAGATAGATTTATTTGGTCGGCTACTGGTGTGCAGCAAGGGGACCCTTTGGGGCCACTCCTTTTTTTCTTTGTCTTGCACACACTTTTGCAAAAGATTAGGGCCAGTTGCAACCCTCTTCTACACGCTTGGTATCTTGATGATGGTACGACTATTGGTTGGCATGAGAAGGTGGCTAGAGCACTTGATATCATTCGAGAGTTTAGATTGGGTTTAGGCCTTGAGTTGAATGTTCACAAAACTGAGCTCTTTTGTCCTTCGTGTGATGGGTCAAAACTTAGATAGGCTATTCTCGCAGGGCATTGCAAGGCCGGCGATGGGTGATATGTTGTTGGGTGGGCCAGTGAGTCAATATGAGGAGTTTGTCACAGAGCTATTCATGAATAGAGTTGTTAAGTTAGTTGAGTTGATATATCTTCTTCCATAGTTGAAAGACCCGCAGAGTTATCTTTTCCTACCTCGTACTTGTATAAGTGTTGCTAAGATGTATTATTTGCCTAAGGACCTGTCATCCAGAGCATTGGAATAGTGCATATGCTTTTTTTTATGATTGGCTTCATAGATTAGTTGGGGATATTGTGGATTGTTGGGTCCCTTTTTTTGGAGATCTTGAGTGGTGGATTGCTTCTCTACCAATTTGGTTTTGGTCCTACAAGACTACATTTTGCGTGACAATGGAGTTGTTGATATGAGCTTTGAGTTTTATGGAGTTTTGGACAATCTTCAGGTTTCTATTTCATATTTCGATCTTTTTTTACTTTCAAGAACACCGTCCCCCCTAAAGCTCAACACACTTGGCGCGTGCTCTTTTTGGTAAAGACCGTGAAGGAGATGGAAGTTTTTTTTGATTTGACGCGTAGACAGAAAGCGGTTTTCATTTGTTTTCAATCCGCGCATAGGCAAGATTTCCTTCTTGTCATACCATTCATGAGCTTGGGCATTGTATGTCCATGTTTGAGTATCACTCAGTCATTAAGTATCTCCTTTTGATTCCTCTATACCCGGTTGATGAGATTTGTCTTATGCCCAATTGTCGAAGAGTAGTAGATTCTTTTGGAGAGCATGTTGTTCATTGTAAATAGCTCTCTGGCATTAAATATAGGGCATGATCTGGTCCGTGATGTTTTGTGTGATGCATTTGGGAGATTGGGGGTTTCGGTTGAGAAGGAGGCGCCCGTGACCTTCTTGAATGACCCACATGAGGGAAGGTCTATATTGAGGCCAACAAATGTCTTTGTGTTTGGATGAATTGGTGGAAAACATGCTTGCATTGATTTGACAAGGGTTTCCCCACTTGTTTGTTTGTGTAGTGAGCCTTTTGTGCTGGACAAGGCGGCACTTAATGTAGTATCTGCTAAGGTGGCTAAATATGAGAGTGCTTGATTAAAAACCAGCATGTGTTTCTTCCATTCGCTTTCGACACATTTGGTTTTCTTGCACCCGGTGTTGTTGAAGTTCCAAGAGGGTGCAACAAATCTAGCATGATAATGTTATGTCTCCTAGGTCTTTTGATTTTGTTTTTAGGAAGATTGAGTTCGCTATTCATAAGGGTTTGACGGCACAACTTATTGTCCTTCTTCCTTCCAAATCAATGTAAATTATATATATAAATTAAAAAAATCAACAAGGATAAGAGTTAAGGCTTTGTTTAAGTGTGGATAATAGTTTACTAGTGTATTATGTAACACTCCAAATCCGCAGGACTCGGGGCACTACGGGTGAGACCGCACAATGGGTCCCGGCCCTTAGCCTGACAACAAGTTCACTGGTCCTTTCAACAATAGCACAAAATAAAGGCGAAAACTTAAATACGTTTTTAATGTATGCGGAAACGAAAAGTAAAGTACAGTTGGAAAACTCAGCCGAGTCCTCAAAACAACGTAATACGGTACCAAACTAAAATCCGAAAACATCCATATCATAAACCATGACTCAAAAATAACCCCATCCTAAGATGTACGGGGACCCCGGCTGTCCACTCCTCCATCTTACTCGGCGGCGTCCCTAACCTACAAATCATCTACATATACGGTTTAAAACCGTTAGTTAGCATTCTAAGCATTAGAATAATGGGCAAGCACAAACACACATAAAAACACAAAACATAAAGCACGCAAGTCCGGTTTATTATCTTTATTTATTATCTCGTATCCCGTTCTAATTCAACTTATGGTTGTGACACGAGAACCACTGTGGTCTCGCCTCGGTCCCCCCCCCCCCCCCCCCGACAAAGAATGGCACGGATGCCTCCGTCCATCTAACCCGCCGGGCAAGTCGCCGAGAATCCCCTAGACCCATGCTGGGCTAGGCAGTATTGTCACCGCCCGTTATCATACACTTGGGCCAAACAATATTACATGGTCGGTGTTACCGGTTTCATAATTATAACATATATTTAAACAAACACCACCCAACACGCATCATGCTAATACGTAAGAATACTCGCTAAGTAAGTCCGGGGACTTACCTCGTCCCAACGCTAACTCTAAAGACACTCCTGCTTCCCTCGGGAATAATACAAAACCTGCTCATCACAAGATACATATATCAAAACTCGCTCACTCGAGAAGTCTAGGACTTCTACCCAAATGTTCTATACAAGATCATTCGATTCCCATTCTAGAATCACATCCTAGAATCTATCATGCTCATAAACCAACACTTATAGAAGTCCACGGGGTCTAGCACGTCTATCACGTTTTCCTAAAGTCCGAAAATCTAACTCTTAAGGAAATTACGGTTTTGACCCCGAATTTCTTTAAAATCCTAAAATGGTCAAACGGGCCTCTAAACTTCTGGAAACATTTTTAACTACATTTATTATCAATTAAACAACTCTAGTCAGTTACTAAATATTTCCGAACTTCCGGTTCGAGAAGAAAATCCTTAAGAAGGTATTAAGCGTCACCTAGATTTCTCGATACTTTGTCCTCGATTTAACCACATCAAACATTCTTCAAAATTTCCGAAATAATTCTTATGCATTCTAAGCCATGACTACAACACACGGGAAGCATCAGTACTTCCCAAATCCACAACAACAAATCCGTACAAAAACATCAAGGTCTCAATCCTAACATGTGAGTTCTAGAAACCGGTTTTCTTCTAAATTTCCAAGGTCATAACTATTGATCCAACCGTTGGATCGTCCTAAAATTTTAACATGTTATACACTGTTATGCCATCTACAATATATCCAAAAATCAGCCGTTGAATGTGATTAAAACGTACCGAAACGAGGTCCGAAGTCGGGGATTCGCACACGAGGAAAACTCGAGATCCGGGCTCGATTTCCAACAGCCGCAATGCTATTCCGGCTCGCGGCGGTGGCAGCAGGGAGGCTCGGTGCAGTAGCTTGCGGGGAAGAAGAGGGCGAGGCGGGGGCGGCTCAGGCGTGGCAAGGGCGACGAGGAGGCTCCGCTGGCAGTGGTCTCCAGCAACGACCGAGATGAGCGAGGTCGTGGTGGCCGGAGCAAGCTCGAGGCCGCAGTGGCGTGAGGCGCAGGAGAGCAGGACGATGGCTAGTTGTGCGAGGCTCGCGTGAGGAAGACGAGTAGCTGGCGGTGGTGCGGTGGCTCTCCCAGACCCGGTCCGTGGCGGTACGAGGCGGTGGTGCTGGGAATTAGAGAGCCGGAGAGAAGCGAGAGGGAGAAGGAGTGTGCAGGGGGGTGGCGGCTGAGATATTGCAGAGAGGGGAGGTGGTGCTTGGACGTGAGGAAAGGAGGCGGGTGAGGGTGAAGGAGTGACCGAGGAGGTGACCAAGAGGGAGGAGGAGCGAGGGGCCGCCTGGGGCAGGGGAGCAGGGCTGCAGAACGTAGCTGGGCGGCAAGGGCGTAGCTCTTTGCGTGGAGGAGATGACAAGCATGTGGGGCCCAGCCTGCTCACGTGGACAAAGAGAAAAAGAGGGGAAAAGAAAAAGAGGAATAAGGATCGGGATCGGATCCCGGAAAAAAAAATAATTCCGTAACGGACGCTACGGTCGGAAAAATTCCCGGTCATTTTCGAGAAAATAATTTTACGGGTTACGGGTCGGAAATAAATTCCGAACATTGTAACACCCCAAATCCGCGGGACTCGGGGCGCTACGTGCGAGACCGCATAATGGGTCCCGACCCTTAGCTTGACAACAATTTCACTGGACCTTTCAACAATAGCACAGAATAAAGGCGGAAAACTGAAATACGTTTTTAATGTATGCGGGACGAAAAGTAAAGTACAATTGGGAAACTCAGCCGAGTCCTCAAAACAACATAATACGGTACAAAAATCTAACATATGACACAAACCATAAAGCTAACATAAAAACCATGACTGAAACCCATCCCCGTCCTAAGATGTACGGAGACCCCGGCTGTCCACTCCTCCGCCTTACTCGGCGGCGTCCCTAACCTGCAAATCAACTACATAACCGGTTTAAAACCGTTAGCTAGCATTCTACGCATTAAAATAATGGGAAAGGCACAAACACACGTAAGAATCACAAAACATAAATCACGCAAGTCCGGTTTATTATCTTTAATTTCCTTAACTCGTATCCCGTCCTAATTCAACTTCGGTTGTGACACGAGACCCCAATGGTCTCGCCCCGGTCCCTATTTCCGGCAAGGCACGGTAAGGCTCGGACCAGACGAACCTGGTAGACTTCCTCAGCAAGGAAGTGAGTGGTCGCGCAATCACGGAGAAACCCTCAACGAAACGGCGGTAGTATCCCGCTAAGCCCAAGAAACTACGCACCTCCTTGACCGTCCTAGGAGGCGGCCATGAGGAAACAGACTCAATCTTCGCCGGGTCAACCATGACACCCTCGGCGGAAACTATATGTCCCAAAAATGCCACCTCGGCCATCCAAAACTCACACTTAGAGAGCTTAGCGTAATGCTCTCTATCCTGGAGGACTCGAAGTACCATCCTCAGGTGTCCCTCATGCTCCTCTCTACTCCGGGAGTAGACTAAGATATCGTCAATGAATACCACCACGAATTGGTCCAAGAAGTCGATGAAGACGCCGTTCATCAACTCCATGAAGACGGCAGGTGCATTCGTGAGCCCGAATGGCATCACGACAAACTCATAGTGGCCGTATCTCGTCCTGAATGCCGTCTTCAGTATGTCCTCATCTCTCACCCTAAGTTGATGGTATCCCGACCTCAAGTCGATACGAGAAAATACGGAAGCTCCCTGCAACTGGTCCAGCAAATCATCAATGCGCGGTAAAGGGTACTTGTTCTTGATGGTGACTTTGTTCAACTCCCGGTAGTCGATACAAAGCCTCAAGGATCCGTCCTTCTTCTTCACGAAGAGGACCGGTGCACCCCAAGAGGAAACGCTCGGGCGTATGAAACCCCTATCAGCTAACTCCTTGAGTTGCTTCTTCAGCTCCAGCAACTCAATCGGCGTCATGCGGTATGGAGCCTTGGAGATCGGCCGGGTGCCAGGCTCCAACTCAATAGTGAAGTCAACGCTCCTCTGCGGTGGTAGCCTAGGTGGCTCCCCGAATACGTCCTCGAACTCGCATGCCACAGGGATCTCCTCCAGTGATGGTCCCGTCTCCTCCTCCTTCATGACATAACACCAAAAGGCCTCACATCCCTGCCCGATAAGTCTAGCGGCTCGAACGGCGCTAATGACTGTACCGGCCTTCCCGAGGTCCCAACCTCGGAGAATCACCTCCTGCCCCGTCTTTGTGGAAATCGTCACGGTCCTCCGGATGATGTCCAAAACGGCATGATGGCGGTCCATCCAATCCATACCCAAGATGACTTCTTCATGCACTAAGTGCAAGACCAAGAAGTCGGCTAACCAGTCTCGGTTCCCCAAACAAATGGGGTAACCGTGTACCTCTCGGGTACCCCTAACCCTACCTCCATCGGGTAACCCTATAGAAAAGGGGCTCCCCTCTATCGTAGCTAAGGACAATCTAGCTACGCAATCATCGGATATAAACGAGTGTGTGGCACCCGTATCAAATAAAACTCGGACCGAAAAACCGTGAATCTGAATAGTACCTGGGGCTGTTGGTGCTGGGGGATCAACAGCGCTCCTCAACTCAAATACTCTGGCTTGTGTGCCTCGAGTCTCCTGCGTACCTCCACCTCGGCCTCTACCTCGGCCTTGTCCCTGAGCTGATCCCTGTGTGCGAGTCTGACCCTGTCCCTGACCTTGGCTCCTCTGCTGAGAGCCCTGAGACTGATACTGAGGCGGCCTCTGACTGCCTCCTGCTCTGCCAGCAGGCGAAGAACCCTGTTGAGACTAGGACTTGCCTTGACGGCAAAAAGCTGCTCGGTAGCCCATTTGGCCACAAGTGAAGCAAGCCACTGGCGGTCTCCTGCACTCATTCTTTATGTGTCCATACTCCCCACAACCATAGCATTGTCGTGCCCTGTCTGATGCCTGCCTCTGAGTCTGAGGACCTGAACGTCCCTGGGTCTGGCTACGCCCCTGACCTGCTACTCCTGTCCCTGAACCATATGGGGCTGTCCTCTGTCTCTTGTCCGGCCCTCCGGACTGTGTCGCCCTCCTATGTCCAGGGCGGTCTCTCTCATAAGCCGAAGCTCTATCCTGGTACTCCGCTAGGGATGTACAACGGAATCCCGCAAGGTAAGCGCGGATGGACTCCCTCAGTCTCCGGGAAAAGAGGTAGACATGCTGGTCCGCTGGAGGTGCGGAAGGTCCCAGCAAGGCCAACCCCGCCCGGAATCGTCTAATCGCCTCTATAACGGGGACATCCTCAAATCTTGCCTCGAGGAAGTCCTGAACTTTGTCGCTCCTCAGGGAAGCTGGGCAAAAAGTCTCCCTAACAAGGCTCAGTAGCTGCTCCATCCGGGTCACACCGCCTCTAACTGTCCTCCACCAGAAATGGGCCTGCTCACGGAACAAGGTCTGGACTATCTCGACTTGTCTATCCTCTAGGCAATGGATCGCCTCTAGTGCTGACTCTACGTGCCCAATCCAATGCTCCACCTCTAACCCTACCTTCCCGTCGAAGTAGGGTACATGCTGCTGGTTGAAAGCCTTCAACCATGAATCAGGTATCGGAGACCTCAGCTCGTCTCTCGGCCTAGCAATCTCCACAACTGGCTCGGGTGCAACAACTGTTGGTGCAACTATCTCCGGTGCAGCCCGAACCTGGGTCACCCTCTGTGTGACCTCAACTGATCTCACTGGTGCGGGTGCAGGCACTGGTGGTGCGGGAGGTGGTGCTCCAGTCCTAAATGCCTCCTCTACCTGACATACGTAATCTCCAGAAACAGTAGCTACCACGGACGCTCCCCCGGTCCTGATAGATGAAGAACCCTGAACTCCTGACCTAACCACAGTCCTATCCCTAGCCTCGGGAATGACGTTCTCTGCGACCTCCTCTACTAGGGCCTCTGCTGCTAGTGCACCCACAATTGGTGGGTCCGCAACGGGGATGCGTCCCTGACCTCTACCTCTCGTACCGGGGGGTCTTCCTACTCGTCCCCGTCCTCTCGGGGCGGCAGGGGGAAGTGGCAGTAAACCCCTAGCGTGTCCTACATACGCGGTGGCTCTCGTGCGTGCCATCTGGTTTCGGAAGACGTCTTATTTAATTATAAAAGCGTGGTACTACTTATAATCCGGTATAATAAACTTCTAAAAGCATAAAGGTAACATGATCATAATACATATCCAAGGCATGCAAGCCCAAACATCCTAAGGTCACATACATAGCTAGGTACGTACAATATCCACAACCATCCTAAGGTCATATATATATATATATATATATATAATTATGTACTAAAATAATATAAGTACCTAATTCTAATCCAGAGATCTATGTCGCCAAGGTTTGCGGAAGGAGTGGTGGTCCCATACATTCTAACCCAAACCCGACTCATGCATATGATTTTGAGAACGAAAAGTCAGAACCCGTGTGGGTTCTGTTTTATACCTCATTCGGCCTTTAAAAGATTGCGAGTGCCATTGTTGTCAACCTAGGGCTCTGATACCACTTTTGTAACACCCCAAATCCGCGGGACTCGGGGCGCTACGGGCGAGACCGCACAATGGGTCCCGACCCTTAGCCTGACAACAATTTCACTGGACCTTTCAACAATAGCAGAGAATAAAGGCGGAAAACTGAAATACGTTTTTAATGTATGCGGGACGAAAAGTAAAGTACAATTGGGAAACTTAGCCGAGTCCTCAAAACAACATAATACGGTACAAAAATCTAACATATGACACAAACCATAAAGCTAACATAAAAACCATGACTGAAACCCATCCCCGTCCTAAGATGTACAGAGACCCCGGCTGTCCACTCCTCCGCCTTACTCGGCGGCGTCCCTAACCTGCAAGTCAACTACATAACCGGTTTAAAACCGTTAGCTAGCATTCTACGCATTAAAATAATGGGAAAGGCACAAACACACGTAAGAATCACAAAACATAAATCACGCAAGTCCGGTTTATTATCTTTAATTTCCTTAACTCGTATCCCGTCCTAATTCAACTTCGGTTGTGACACGAGACCCCAATGGTCTCGCCCCGGTCCCTATTTCCGGCAAGGCACGGTAAGGATGTATCCTTCCGTCTCACCCGCACGGTTAGTCGCCG
Source organism: Fagopyrum tataricum (assembly GCA_002319775.1). Lineage (NCBI taxonomy): Eukaryota > Viridiplantae > Streptophyta > Magnoliopsida > Caryophyllales > Polygonaceae > Fagopyrum > Fagopyrum tataricum. The sequence continues at coordinate 37,802,753 of CM008280.1, read as the reverse complement.
GGAACCTCCCACTCTCGCAAGAGTTGGGCAGATGATGTCACCGCCCGTTATCATACACTTGGGCCAACATTACTTATAAAAGTCGGTGGTCCTATTTTACCGGTTTAATGATTATGACAAATACGTAAACACACACCACAAAACACGCATCATGCTAGTACATAGAATACGCGCTAAGTAAGTCCGGAGACTTACCTCGTCCCAAATCCTATCTCACAACGTTCTCGCTTCCCTTGGGAAGAAGTACACAACCTGCTCATAACAAGGTATTTATCAATACCTACTCAACTCGAGAAGTCTAGGACTTCTACCCAAATGATATATACAAGATCATTTGATTCGCATTCTAGAATCACATCCTAGAACCTATCATGCTCATAATCTAACACGTTATACACGTCCACGGGGTCTAGCACGTCTATTTCGTTTTCCTAAGATTTCCCAAGCCACTACTTGGCATTTCCACCAAGTCATTCTAGTTCCAACCTATCATGATGCTAATACGTCATAACTAAATCGATATGAATTCGTGACTTTTATCGGGATTCGGAACCTAGCATGAAATTGCACAATTTAGCCCATACGCTAAATTGATCATCAAATATAATATATCGAAACCTATTATAAAACTCGTTCATAAATTCCGAGGTTAAAAACTCGATAACGTATTTTCCGGGGCAAATTTGCATTTCCCAAAGCATAGGGGTCAAATCTGTAATTATCACAAAACTGGGCACATTCTGTAATTAACCAAAAGCTGAGGGCAGAAATGCAACAAATGGAAACATGGGCTATTACTGAAATTAGAAGGTTGGGAGGGTTTTTTCATTTTACCCTTATTTGAGGGTGCCCCGCGTGTAAAAGGCTCGGCAGGCTTCTGCGTAAGCGCAGTGGCTCCGGCAGGTGGCGAGGCGAGGGCAGGGGCGAGCTCTAAGGCGTGTGGCTGAGCAGGCGGCAGCCCTGGTGGCGGTGTCTCCGGCGACGACAGAGGGGAGCGAGGAAGACAAAGCCGAAGGAGATGGAGTTGTAGAGAATGGGTTCTCCGGTGAAGCTCGATCTAGAGGAAGGGGCGAGAGAAGGAGGTTGTAGAGAGGTGTGGACGGAGTGAGAGGTGGTGGCTCCGATGACTTCTACGTCTCCGGCGAGACTCGTTGTGCACCCGACAGGGAGGGTTCGCGAGGGAGGTTCTCCGGCGATTGACGTGGCGTTCTTTGGTGACAAATCTTCTCGTCGGGAAGAGGGCGACGAGTCGAACCCTTTCCCGGCTGCAGGTTCCTGTGGCGATGCCCCGACGTGACCGAACGGGATGGAGGAGGGTGTGTTTCAGAAATGTAGAGAGAGGAGAGCTCGAGGAAAAGAGATGGAGGGAGGAGGGAGATGGAGTGAGAGCTGGAGTGAGGGAAGTGAGGTCTGCGGGGTCGAGGCTAGAGAGGCAAGAGAACGAGGGGTCGGGCTAGCTTGTAGGGGGCGAGGGGTCGGCCTACAACAGCTAGGCTAGGCTGGGTGGCAGCTTGCAAAGGAGGCGTGCAAGGCTGGGCAATAAGGGCCCCTTGAGTGGAGGAGATGACAAAGCCGGTGGGCCCCACGTGTTGGGGTGAAAGAAAGGATTAAAGAACGGGATCGAACCCGTAAAATAATTCCGTAACGGACGTTACGGTCGGAATAATTCTCGAACATTTCCGTAAAATAATTTAAGGAAAGAGAAATAAAAAGATATAATTATTTCTAAAATTTCCGGACGTTACAAACATTTCCGTGGAATAGTTTACGGAAAGAGAATAAAACGCTAATTTATTTATAAAATTCTCGATCATCGTTATATTTTTATTTTTAAATTTTCCGGACTTTACATATTACCCGTGCCTTGCACGAGATTTTGATAAAAATATTATTTGTTATTATATTTCATTAAGGGATTATATATAAACTATTTTGTTGTTGATTGGAATGATGATTTAATTAAGATTTAATTATACATATCTCACGTAACAAAAAATTTGATTGGAAGGGATGAATTTAATTAATATTTCGTAATTAATATTTTTGATTTTAATATTATTGACATTTCTTACAGTTTAATTTAATTTAATTTGTTTTTTTTAAATTTTTGGTTAGAATATTTGTTATACTTTTTAATTAATTTTTTGGCGATATTTTACTGATTCTAAAAAAAATACCGATCTTTCAAAGATTAATGATTTTTTTTTAAAAAACTTATTTAAATCCTCTGACTTAATTAATATTTAGTTGTTAAAAGTGGATTTAGTTAAGATTTTAATTGAGATGGATTTAATTAAGATTTGATTTTAATATTTCGTTAAATATTTTTTTAATGAATAAACCTAATTAATATTTTGGTGGGTTGTGGTTAATTACTGAAATGACACGTGGCAGTTAGCATTTTTCTGCGTGACACGTAGTAAGGAGTGCTACTCCTATAATATATACTAGTGTAATACCCGCACCTTGTGCGGGTTTTTTTTTATAATAATAACGGGTTATATGCATTATTGTGTTGTTATATATTTTTTCATATTGTTTTGTTTTAAATTGATATATAAATATTACTTTATAAGTAATTATTTAATGAATATTATGGAAATAATGGACAAATTTTTAGATGATGTTTATAGATTAAAAAGTAATATTAGATAATAGTAATAGTATTTTTTTTGTTTGAAGGAGGTTCCAAATCTCAAATTTTAAATTAATTGTTTAAACAAATAAGAGATAAATATCTTACTAAACAATGAAATAAACAAAAAACTATTAATTTGGAGTTTCATTTAGATGAGATATGTTAAGAGCTCTGGAACTTTAGATTGGTAAAAATATTGGAATTGCCAATAAATAAATAAATAAAAATTCTGGAATTTATTTTTTTTGGTAAAGGTAAATTCGGGTGAAACAAAAAAAATTCTGGAATTTATTTATTACGTATTGGATTTTAATAAAAAATAATTTTATCTCAAAAAATATGACACGTAATTAATCATATAATAAAAATTCTGGAATTTATTTTAAAATTTTTTAATTTAAATTGTTGAATAACATATCATTGGATTTTAAAAAAAGAGAGGTGTTATAGGGTAGACTTAAGTACTTTAAAGTATCACAAGTTGCAATTATTCTTAACAATGCATCTATTTATTGTGTTATATGTAACAATGTTTAAAGTAAATTAAAAACATTAAGGTTAACAATTAAAAATCTTTTTAATCTCAAAAATATAATTAAATTTCTATTCAAACATATAGTAAATTTTCGGTTAAAGAGTTTACGAATTTTTTAAAGTAAATTTTCAAAATTTTGATTTATGTAAAACGAAATCTTTTTAATATATTTGTATAAAGATTTTCAATTTCTAATTCTATCAATTTTTGGTTAAAGTATTTGACAATTAATTTTTTTAATTCCAATTTTGATTTAAATTATTGATTTAAAAAAAGTTTTAGCGGACGAAAAATCTTGGCCGCGACATATGGCAATAAGTGCGTCCGCTTTAATATATATAAGATAATATATATGATATAAGATAAGATTAACAACTTAAAATAATAATAATAATAATCATAATAATAATAATAATAATAATAATAATAATAAATAATAATAAATAATAATAATAATAACAATAATAATAATAAAAAAAAAAGTTTTATTTAAAAAATTTCGATTATGTAAACCCATTTTTTAATAATCTAGATAAATAACTTTTTAAAAATATTTTGTTGGGATTTGATAATAAATTATATTAACAACTTAAAATAATAATTAAAAAAATCCGATTATGTAAACCCCTTTTTTTAATAATAGATAAATAAAATTTTAAAAAGATTTTATTGGCCTTTGTTATTAATTTATATTAACAACTTAAAATAATTAACTTTTTAAATTTTTTTTTTTATGCTGCATTAAATCTGGTGCTACACGTGGCAAAGAAGGGCTCTCCTTTAATACATACTAGTGTATTACCCGCACCTTGTGCGGGATTACATGTTAAGTTTAATTTTGTAATAAATTTAAGTTAAGGTTCTCGGTTAGCATTAAACGTACTCTATTGAAAATGACAAATAGTAATATTGTATCCATGCATCTCCAAAAGAAATAAACAATTTCATAAGAGTTAACAATTCACCAAGTAACAACATTAAAAAGCTCAAAAACACAATGCTAATACAAATAAAGAGATTGAGAATCGAAATAGAAGAGAAAACCACAGTGCAAACAGGATTTTATGTCTCCATTATGAGGTTATGTAGATCACTCTTCGGTTTCGGTTATGTTGATCAACCATACAATCCGATCGCCAACAAAAAAAAAAAAACGACCATCCAAAATGAGTCTTTGAGGAAGATTGACCCAAGTTAGCGAGATTTTGGGGAGGTTCAAATTGATTGCTTCTATAAATAAGGTTCGATTGAAAATTGTTTGAGAAGATTGTTTGAAAATATAAAGTTAAAATAAATGTCAGTAACAAATCTTAAATTGTTGTAGAAATCTCAGACTTTTGAATCAACGTGGTAATCAGTATTTAAGATTTTCTTAGTAGTGATCTAGTTGGCCAAACCATCGTCTCTAAGCATTAATTCTTTTTTAATCAAAAATAGAATATATTAGAAAATATTTAGATGATAATCGAAATAATTAAAAAAGATTTTGATAATGTTATTTTCTAAAGATTTTGTTGTTAAATTATTTTGGATTTTTATAGATAAATTAAGTGATTAATTTTTTTTAGGCTGAAGTTAAATTTTTGAGAAAAAAATTTTTTGGAGAATTTTTGTTACGATATTGCAATTAAAATATACATTGGAGAGTTTTTTTTTACGGACGGAAAATTCTGGCGGCGACACGTGGCAATAAGTGTGTCCGCTTTAATATATACTAGTTTTAACACCCGTGCCCTGCACGGGTTAGACGATAATTGCGTGTCAAAAAAAATGTTTGATAATTCATTATGTTGAGAATTGTCTTAATTGTTATGTGATACTTGTTATAAGACTGTATTTTTCACATTATGAATGGAAATCAAGGAAGAATCAAAATCCTTCAATAACAATCGAGAAAGAGGAATCCAAGTCAATATCCTCTAATATACTCGAATGTCAAAGTTAGTATCAATCCCATAAATAATTATACTTTATTTAATTAAATGTTAGAGGATGTGATGTGGATTAACAAATAGACGATATGGTAAAATTGATGAAGTGACCGCACAAAAACTGTACTAAGTATCAATTCACGGGTTGGTTTAATATATAAGATAGATAAGAAGTTATGTGTAAAGCATATACTAAAAAAAAAAAGAAGGATAACACAAATCATACAATTAATTAAAAATACTAAATAATAATAATAATAATATATTAAAATGTAAATGAAAGAGATTTATATAATATAAGTAGCATGTCTAAGTTAAAATTTACAATATCAGTTAAATTTAAACTCAATAATACCAACTTTAAAAATTACTGAAAGTGATACATACTATCAACGTATTTATAAAAAAAAAATATAACTTATTTTTCTTGAAAAAATAATTAAAACTCCAGTTTTGATTTGGCAACTAATTTTTTACATGTCATTAAAAAATTTAGGGTTATGAGTGTAATGTGGATCTGTTTTTTAAAATAAACCAATATATTAAATGTCATAACTTAAGAAAAATATATTTAATTTTTATTACAAAGTTGCTGTAACGCCCGGAAATTTTAGAAAACGAATATATCGTGTTATTCCTATTTCCGTAAATTATTCTACGGGAATATCCGACTTTTATTCCGAAGCCGTGAACCATAAATTATTTTTTTTCGGGAATGTCGGAAAATATTCCGACCCGTAACACCCGTTACGGAATTAGTTTAACGAGTTGTTTTCCGCCAGGTTTTCTTCTTCCTTTCTTCTTCTTAACGAAAATCCCGGCCGAGATAATCTCGGCCTGCCTATCTCGGCCGAGACCGAGGCCCAGCCGCTGGCTTGTGGAGCGTGCCGCCCAGCCTACCGCCGCCTACGCCTGCAGGAGCACGCCCGCCTACTCCCCGCCTACGCCTGCAGGAGCCTAGGCCTGCAGCCATGCCGCCCAACCTACCCGACCCCTCGGTCCAGGCTGCCCCTCCTTCACCCAACAGTGGCCACTCTCCCACACTCCAACCCGCTGCTCCCCTCTCTTCTCTCCCTCGTCCCCGCCGCAGGCCTGCACTCACCAGCCTCAACCCTCCTTCCTTCGTCACTCACCACCTTTCACTCCTCTCTCTCTTCGATCTCCCCTCTCTTGCTCCAGCCGGCCGCCCTTCGCGAGCACCGGAGCCACCACCTGCAAACACGAGGAGCAGAGCCCTCCTCCGCTTGGCCGGTCGAAGCCCGAGAGCCGTCGACGCCCCACGCTTGCTCTCCTCTCTTCTCTGCCACCGCCCCGGAGAAGCCTTGCTCCGCCATTGCGGCGCCTGCCTGCACGAGCCCCGCGGACGCCACCGGGGAGCCACTCACCACCTGCTCCCTCTTCTCCTGCAGCCGTCCCCCACCTCCTTCTCTGTCGCCGGAGAAAGGCCGCCACCGGGGAACCGCCGCCCACGAGAAGGACCGCCACCGTCTGCAGCCGCGCAAGGAGCCCCAGAGTCTTCCCCTCCCGCGCCTGCGCCCTGCTGTCGCCGTCGCCGCGGGTAGGAGGCGTAGACCTCTCGAGTTCAGGGTAGGAGCTCAGGTCTGGTTGAGGGTGTCACCGACACGGGGCGTTAGACGATTCGGCATTAAGGGGAAGTTAAGCCCCCGATATGTCGGACCTTTTGAGATCTTGGAGAGAGTCGGTGAGGTGGCATACCGGTTAGCATTGCCACCGCGGTTGGAGGATAAACACCCGGTCATTCATGTCTCTCAGCTGAGAGAGTACATACATGACCCGAGACACGTCATTAGTCATGAGGACCTAGTGGACGAGCCGGACCACACTTTCGCAGAGCCCCCGATAGTGGTCTTAGATCGGAGTACGAGACGCCTTCGATCGAAGGAGATACCGATGCTTAGGATTCAGTGGTCGAGGCGAGGAGCCGACGAGGCTACATGGGAGACGGAGGATAGTATCCGGAGGGACTATCCCGAGTTTTATGCAGACCTAGCCACATCGATAGGACCGTCGGGTTAGTCCCGAGATCTTTCTTGTTTGCTTATTGTGTTATGTGTTTGGTTGAGTTATGTGGACCTTACGAGGTTGTGATATGTTTTTATACATAAGCTTGATTAGAGGCGACAATATACCTTTTATGAGTTGTACGGGATTACGAGGTGGATATATTGGAGAGTGTTGGGTTTAGCATGTTTCGGGACGAAACTTGTTTTTAGGGGGGTTAGATGTAACGCCCGGAAATTTTAGAAAACGAATATATCGTGTTATTCCTATTTCCGTAAATTATTCTACGGGAATATCCGACTTTTATTCCGAAGCCGTGAACCATACATTTTTTTTTTCCGGGAATGTCAGAATATATTCCGACCCGTAACACCCGTTACAGAATTAGTTTAACGAGTTGTTTTCCGCCCGGTTTTCTTTTTCCTTTCTTCTTCTTAACAAAAATCCCGGCCGAGATAATCTCGGCCGAGACCGAGGCCCAGCCGCTGGCTTGTGGAGCGTGCCGCCCAGCCTATCCCCGCCTACGCCTGCAGGAGCACGCCCGCCTACGCTTGTAGGAGCCTAGGCCTGCAGCCATGCCGCCCAGCCTACCCGACCCCTCGGTCCAGGCTGCTCCCTCCTTCACCCAACAGTGGCCACTCTCCCACACTCCAACCCGCTGCTCCCCTCTCTTCTCTCCCTCGTCCCCGCCGCAGGCCTGCACTCACCAGCCCCAGCCCTCCTTCCTTCGTCACTCACCACCTTTCACTCCTCTCTCTTCGATCTCCCCTCTCTTGCTCCAGCCGGCCGCCCTTCGCGAGCACCGGAGCCACCACCTGCCAACACGAGGAGTAGAGCCCTCCTCGGCTTGGCCGGTCGAAGCCCGAGAGCCGTCGACGCCCCACGTTTGCTCCCCTCTCTTCTTTGCCACAGCCCCGGAGAAGCCTTGCTCCGCCCTTGCGGCGCCTTCCTACACGAGCCCCGCGGACGCCAACGGGGAGCCACTCACCACCTGCTCCCTCTTCTCCTGCAGCCGTCCCCCACCTCCTTCTCTGTCGCCGGAGAAAGGCCGCCACCGGGGAGCCGCCGCCCACGAGAAGGACCGCCACCGTCTGCAGCCGCGCAAGGAGCCCCGGAGCCTTCCCCTCCCGCGCCTGCGCCCTGCTGCCGCCGCCGCGGGCTGGTGCAACAACCTTTTGGCTAATTAAATCGGGCCCCCTCACTTTAGGTATAATTACAATTCTGGCCCTTAACTTTTGGTTAATTATAGTTTATACCCAGCAGTTTGATAAATTATAGTTTATGCCCATATGTGTTAGGAATTGCATAAGTGCCCGGAAAATATGTTAGCGAGTTTTAACCCCGGAAATTAGACGAGTTTATCTTAGGTTCCGTTATGCTATAAGTTTACGATCAATTAACATATGAGCGAAATGAGTAGTATCATGATAGGTTGGAAATTGCATAACTTAGTGGAAATGCCAAGTAGCGGCTTTTGTGACCTTAAGAGAATGTGAGGAGCGGGATTAGACCTTGTTGGCTTTTACGTCATTATTGACGGTAATTATGTTGGACTCTAGGATACGGTCCTAGAATGCGAGTCAAATGATCCTGCGTGGGTCATTTGTGTAGAAGTCCTAGACTTCTCGAGTTGAGCGGGTTTTTATGATACCTTGTTGTGAACAGGTTGAGTACTTCTTCCCAAGGGAAGCGTGAGCGTTTGTGAGATAGCTTTTGGGACGAGGTAAGTCTCCGGACTTACTTAGATCGTATTTTATGTATTAGTATTTGTGTGTTTGGTGGTGTATGTTATTTTATGTTATAACGGTGAAACCGGTAATTAGGACCACCGACTTTATATATATGTTTATATTGGCCCAAGTGTATGAGAACGGGCGGTGACAATACTGCCTAGCCCATAGTGAGGTCTAGGGGATTCTCGGCGACTAGCCCGGCGGGTTAGATGGACGGATGCATCCGTACCATTCCTTGCCGGTAAGTAGGGACCGAGGCGAGACCATTGGGGTCTCGTGTCACAAAAGAAGTTGAACTAGATTGGAATACGACTTAATAATAAAAGATAAGGAACCGGACTTGTGTGATCTATGTTTTGTGTTATGGGTGTGTTTGTGCCTTCACCGCTTTTCTAATGCCTAGAATATTAGCTAACGGTTTTAAACCGATTGTGTAGATGACTTGCAGGTTAGGGATGCCGCCGAGTGAGGCGGAGGAGTGGACAACCGGGGTCTCCTTACATTATAGGACGGGGATGTTTTGAGTCTTTTCATGTCGTCTTTTATGGATTTTGTCGTTTGTTAGAATTCGGATTTATTTACGTTGTTTTGAGGACTCGGCTGAGTTTCCAAGTTGTAGTTTCGTACTTTTCGTTCCGCATACATTAAAAACATATTTGAGTTTTCGACCTTTATTTGTGCCATGTTGGAAGGTCCGGTGAAATTGTTGTCAAACTAAGGGTCGGGACCATTGTGAGGTCTCACCCGTAGCGCCCCGAGTCCCGCGTATTTGGGGTGGTATCAGAGCCCTAGGTTGACAACAATGACACTCACAATCTTTTAAAGGCCGAATGAGGTATAAAACAGAACCCACACGGGTTCTGACTTTTCGTTTTCAAAATCATATGCATGAGTCGGGATTGGGTTAGAATGTACGGGACCACCGCTCCTTCCGCAAACCTCGGCGACATAGATCTCTGGATTAGAAGTAGGTATAAATTATTATATAGTTATATATAATTTATGACCTTAGGGTGATTGTGGAAATTGTATGTATCTAGATACTATGTGACCTTAGGATGTTTGGGGCTTGCATGGCTTGGAGATGTATTATGAACATGTTATATTTATGCTTTTAAGTTATTATACCGGATTATAAATAGTACCACGTATTTATAAGTAAACGCAATACGAAACCAGATGGCATGTACGAGAGTGACAGCATATGTAGGATCCGATAGGGGTAGACCACCACTTCCCCCTACCGCCCCAAGAGGACGGGGACGAGTAGGAAAACCTCCAGGTACGAGAGGTAGAGGTCGGGGACGTGTCCCCATTGCGGACCCACCAGTTGTGGGGGCACCAACAGCAGAGGCCCCAATAGAGGAGGTCGTAGAGAGTATCATTCCCGAGGCTAGGGATAGGTCCGTGGTTAGGTCCGGAGTGCAGGGTTCTTCATCTACCAGGACCGGGGGAGCGTCCGTGGCAGCTACTGTATTTGGAGATTATGTACGTTGGGTAGAGGAGGCGTTTAGGACTGGAGCATCACCTCCCGCACCACCAGTGTCTGCACCTGCACCAGAGAGATCAGTTGAGGTCACACAGAGGGTGACCCAGGTTCGGGCTGCACCAGAGATAGTTGCACCAGCAGTTGTTGCACCCGAGCCAGTTGTGGAGATTGCTAGGCCGAGAGACGAGCTGAGGTCTCCGAGACCTGATTCATGGTTGAAGGCTTTCAACCAGCAGCATGTACCCTACTTCGACGGGAAGGTAGGGTTAGAGGTGGAGCACTGGATTGGGCACGTTGAGTCAGCCTTAGAGGCGATCCGTTGCCCAGAGGAGAGGCAGGTAGAGATAGTACAAACACTGTTTCGAGAGCAGGCCCAGTATTGGTGGAGGACAATTAGAGGCGGTGTGACCAGGATGGATCAGCTGTTGAGCCTCGTTAGGGAGAGCTTCTGCCCAGCTTCACTGAGGAGTGACAGAGTCCAGGATTTTCTGGAGGCAGGATTCGAGGACGTCCCAATCATTGAGGCGATCAGGCGATTTCGGGCAGAGTTGGCCTTCTTGGGACCTTCCGCACCCCAGCGGACCAGCATGTCTACCTTTTCTCTAGGAGACTGAGAGAGTCCACCCGCGCTTACCTGGCGGGATTCCGTTGTACCTCACTGGCGGAGTACCAGGACCGGGCTTCGGCCTATGAGAGAGACCGGCTTGGGTCTAGGAGAGCCGCACAGTCCGGGAGGCCGGACAAGAGACAAAGGACGACACCACCTGGGTTAGAGGCCGGAGCTACAGGTCAGGGACGTTCTAGTCCTCAGCCGTCGAGACCGGCATCCGACGGAGGACCTCAGTGCTACGGTTGTGGAGGTTATGGACATACGAAGAAGACATGTAGGAGAGCCGCCTGTGGCTTGTTTCACTTGTGGCCAGATGGGTCACCGAGCTGCCTTTTGCCGTCAGGGCAAGGCACCGTGACAATAGGGTTCCTCGCCTGCCGGCATAGTAGGGAGCGGTTAGAGGCCGCAGTATCAATCATAGGGCTCTCAGAAGAGGACCCAGGCTCAGGGTCAGACTCGCACTCAGAGATCCGCTCAGGGTCAAGGCCGAGGTAGAGGCCGTGGTGGAGGTACTCAGGAGACCCGAGGCACACATGCCAGGGTATTCGAGCTTAGGAGTGTTGGTTATCCCCCAGCGCCGGCAGCCCCAGGTACTATTCAGATTCACGGTTTTTCAGTGCGAGTTTTATTTGATACGGGTGCTACGCACTCGTTTATATCCGATGATTGTGTAGCTAGGTTGTCCTTAGCTACGATAGAGGGGAGACCCTTTACTATAGGGTTACCCGGTGGAGGTAGGGTTAGTGGTACCCGAGAGGTACGCGGTTGCCCCATTCGTTTGGGGAACCGAGATTGGTTAGCCGACTTCTTTGTCATGCACTTAGTGCATGAAGAAGTCATCCTGGGGATGGATTGAATGGACCGTCATCATGCTATTTTGGACATCAGCCGGAGGACCGTGACGATTTCCACAAAGACGGGACAGGAGGTGATTTTCCGAGGTTGGGACCTCGGGAAAGCCAGTACAGTCATTAGCGCCGTTCGAGCTGCTAGACTTATCCGGCAGGGATGTGAGGCCTTCTGGTGTTATGCCATGAAGGAGGAGGAGACGGGACCATCACTGGAGGAGATCCCTGTGGCATGCGAGTTCGAGGACGTATTCGGGGAGCCACCTGGGCTACCACCGCAGAGGAGCGTTGACTTCACTATTGAGTTGGAGCCCGGAACTAGGCCTATCTACAAGGCTCCATACCACATGGCGCCGATCGAGTTGTTGAAGCTGAAGAAGCAGCTCGAGGAGTTAGCCGATAGGGGTTTCATACGCCCGAGCGTTTCCCCTTGGGGTGCACCGGTCCTCTTCGTTAAGAAGAAGGACGGATCTTTGAGGCTATGTATCGACTACCGGGAGTTGAACAAAGTCACCGTCAAGAACAAGTACCCGTTACCGCGCATTGATGATTTGCTAGACCAGTTGCAGGGAGCCTCCGTATTTTCACATATCGATTTGAGGTCGGGATACCACCAGCTTAGGGTGAGAGATGAGCACATACCGAAGATGGCATTCAGGACGAGATACAGCCACTATGAGTTTGTCGTGATGCCATTCGGGCTCACGAATGCACCTGCCGTCTTCATGGAGTTGATGAACGGCATCTTCATCGACTTCTTGGACCAGTTCGTGGTGGTATTTATTGATGACATCTTAGTCTACTCCCGGAGTAGAGAGGAGCATGAGGGACATCTGAGGACGGTACTTCGAGTCCTCCAAGATAGAGAGCTTTACGCTAAGCTCTCTAAGTGTGAGTTTTGGATGTCCGAGGTGGCATTTTTAGGACATATAGTTTCCGCCGAGGGTGTCATGGTCGACCCGGCGAAGATAGAGTCTGTTTCCTCATAGCCGCCTCCTAGGACGGTCAAGGAGGTGCGCAGTTTCTTGGGCTTAGCGGGATACTACCGCCGTTTTGTTGAGGGCTTCTCCGTGATTGCACGACCACTCACTTTCTTGCTGAGGAAGTATACTAGGTTCGTCTGGTCCGAGCCTTGCCAGCGCAGCTTTGATGAGCTGAAGAGGAGGTTGACCTCCGCTCCTGTGTTAGCCCAGCCTGAGGGTATAGAGGACTTTGTAGTATATAGTGACGCCTCCAAGCTAGGCTTGGGGTGCGTCTTGATGCAGAGGGGTAGGGTTATTGCGTACGCTTCTCGGCAGTTGAAGCCGTACGAGGAGAACCCTACCCATGATCTCGAGTTAGCGGCAGTGTTTCACGCCCTGAAGATCTGGCCACACTACTTGTACGGGGCTACGTGCGAGATCTTCACAGACCATAAGAGTCTGAAGTATATATTCACTCAGCGGGAGTTGAATAACTGCCAGAGGAGATGGCTGGAGCTCATCAAGGACTTTGACTTGGACATTTTATACCATCCCGGGAAGTTGGACGTAGTCGCAGATGCTTTGAGTAGGAGGACACCTCGGGATGAGGTGATAGCTCGGCTTACGGTTCAGCCTCAGCTGCAGAGGGATTTGATGAGCTTAGAGTTGGATATCCGATTTCCGGGTACGGACGGTCGTTTGTCCGAGTTAGAGGCATTACCTGACCTCTCCGGAGAGATCCTGCAGAAGCAGGAGAGTTGTCCCATTTTGAGGAGGGTGGACAGGATGTCCCGAGGAGAGGCGATCCGGGACAGGATGTCCCGAGGAGAGG